>VXBI01008041.1:365719-421348 GCA_013397375.1 Toxostoma redivivum | reverse complement strand
TTCTCACGCTCCCGCCCCTGTCCCGGCGTACGAGGGCAGCGCTCCCCGCTTCCCTCCCTTGCTGAAAAATCCGTGCCCTATCGTTGCTCGCGTGCTTGAGGAGCGGCAAGCGCGGGTCTCATCCATCAGCCAGCCAGCGCTCTTACGGGGCTCCTGCTCCAGCCACGGCATGGGGCTGTTGGGAAGAGGCCACCATCAAACAGAATCAAGGTGGAAAAGAGCTCTCAGATCATCGAGTCCGACGTATGACAACACCACCGTCAACTGCATCATGGCACTGAGTGCCAAATCCAGTCCTTCCTTGAATACCTCCACAAGCGGTGACTACACCACCTCCCTGGACAGCCCATTCCCATGTTTAGTCACCCTTTCCGTGAAGAAATTCCTAATGTTTAACCTAAACTTCCCCATGCACATCTTAAGACTGTGTGCTCTCATCCTGTCACTAGTTGCCTGGGAGAAGCTGAACTCCACCTGGCTACAACTTCCTTTCTGGTAGAAACATGGCATCACATCCTCACATCCTCGTGTGGCTATGCTGGTGGACACGTGGAGTCCCCGGAGCTCCCAGGAGAACAAGGTGGGAGCATCTGCTTTAAAGACAGATATTGGCAGCTGCACAGCCAAAAAAACCCAGAAGGGTGGCATTTAAAGGTACTCAGTCATGGTGTTCACTTGACAGTGGAGTGCTTACATCCATCACAGGGCCAAACCATCACTTTTTATTAATTGCAATGTGATTTTTACTCTAGTGGTCAAAACAAATCACCAAAGCAGCAGATGGTTCCTTATCCATGGTCTTCTTTCAAAAAACTTTTTTTCAATGGCTTACTTAAGGAAATTTGCTAACCACCACCACCACAGAGACAATGACCTCCTGAAGATATCACTATCATGAAGTAAGAGCTACATTCCAGCAGAACATCTGTGTGTCTTAGGTATTTCCCTACAGAAGTCTTTAGCTGGAACTATAGAACGATTTGGGTTGGAAGGGACCTTAAAGATCATCTAGTTTCAGCCCCTATGCAATGGGCAGGGACACCTTCCACTGGACCAGATTTCTCAAAGCCCCATCCAACCTGACTTGGAACACTTTCAGGGGTGGGGCATCCACAACTTCTCCAGGCAACCTGTTCCAGTGCCTTACCACTCTTACTAAAGGGTGATAGCTTTTTCCTAATATCTAATATAAATCTACTGTCTTTTAGTTTGAATCCATTCCCCTTTGTCCTGTCAGTATATTGGATGCCCCAGTTATGCTTTAAATTGTATTTAAAGAGGTGCTCCACTCCCTTAATCATCTTTGCAGCCTTCACTGGACCTGCTGCAGAACCTCCTTGTCTCTCTTGTCCTGAAGAGCCCAGAACTGCACACAGCATTCCAGATGTGGCCTCACCAGTAGAGGGGCAGGATCATCTCCCTCGACCTGCTGGCAGTGCTCTTCCTAATGCACACCAGGGTTCCACTGGCCTTCTTGGGCACTGAGGCACACCGCTGGCTCATGGGCAGTCTGTTGTTCACCAATATGGGATACGCGAGAGTATTTGGAATAAAGGAAGCCGTGTATGGGATCTGTACATCCCCACAGCACTGTCAATGTTCCCGGTGCATCCCTATAGCTCTGGGGCTGTTCCCAGTGCATCCCCACAGCACTGGGGCTGTTCCCGGCGCATCCCTATAGCACTGGGGCTGCTCCCATCACACCCCCACAGCACTGGGGCTGTTCCTGGTGCATGCCCACAGCAATGTCAATGTTTCTCGTGCATCCCCATAGCACTGGGCTCTTCCTGGTACATGCCTACAGCACTTTCAATGCTCCCGGCACACCCCCACAGCACCGTGGATGTTCCCAGCGCCTGCGGGCGGGAACGCCGGGCTCGCAGCGCCCCCTGCGCGGACACGCGGGAACTGCAGGCGGCGGCACAGCCCCCACGGCGTGGAAGGGCAAAAACCCACCAAAAACACACAAAAACCCCAGCTTTACCAGTTGCACAAACACACTGTTATGAGGGTGAACTAGTATCGTTGCATCTTGCACAAATAAAATTAATTCCTTGAGGGTTTTATTTGTAGTCTTTGCTAATAGGTATTCAGCACCAACCTACGCTCACTGTGATGCACTTTTAGTATCCAGAGCTGACAACGCAGCAGGTTTCTCTACATCAAAGCTCCAACAGGAATCTTTGAACTACGAAAGCTGTAATGAAAAAGTAATAAAAACCACCCTGAGGCAGGATTTGTGTCATCAGCCTCATACAGTCTGAAATGGCATCTTTTAGCACTCATTTATATTTAATTCAAAGTGAAAGGAGCCTGAAATAAAAATGTTATTGTCTAAATAGGTACCGTGTTGTATATTCCTACTGTAACACATGTGTTCCTAATTTGCAAGAAATAGATCCTGAAAGCATTAACTGAAGCAAATCGCTAAAATAATAAGTACTGAAGATCCTGTTGTTAAAAAGAATAATAGCCTAAATATGTAGTTTGTTATGACATCCAGTCATAAACATTCTCCTTGAAGTATACCAGTAAGCAGACACACACTCCACTTTTTTTTTTAATCCTGTAACTGTCCTGTGAAGGTCTAAGCTTTGGAGCTGCTTTTGCTCCTACATGTTAAAAAAAAAAAAAAAGCATGGAGATGCATCTCCCTCTTCTATCTCTTCTCAGCTTTTAATAACTTCACAAAACAAAGCCAGAGGTTTACTATTGTCTTCAGAGACCTTGTAAGAAAGAAGGCACAATCAGACACTGTCACATTAGCAGGATATGGACTGTCCCATCCCATCCAAGCTGTCATGGCCCACAAGCCACCAGGCTCAGTTTGATAGGCTTCTAACAGGACTCTCACCAGCCAGCAGTATCTGAGTGCAAGAACTGCTTTCTGCCTTTGTTTGCCCTTGCCAAGACTCCCTTGTGACAAAGGAAAGCCCAGCTCCAGCCAAGATCCAAACAACGTGACCAGGTACAAGGACATTGCTGCAGATTCAGGGTGTCAGGAGGAGGCAAATCCTAGCTCATAGACCTTGAGTCCCAGTGGACATACTTCCAGTGGCATTTTTTGCCACTTTCCCATTACCTCAGAACTGTTTAGTTGTGTCTCCTGACAAATCAAAACCAAACAACACTTGAATCAGCTGTTGGCATTTGGATCTTGCTTGGGTTTTGTAGTGTTGCAACAAAACACATTTCCAAAGACAGAGCCACTTGCTCTTACCCAGATGATTCAGTGGACAAAGTGCCCTGGAAGAAAGAGTGATGGTCCTGTCATTTGTTCCATTATTTATTCCTTCTTGTTCAGTTTCCTGCTGATCTGCAGGGGAAAACTTCTATTAGGCATTCATTATGACCTTAACCAACAGAAGACTGTTCCTGCTGGGAAACAGGTCCCTTCCCATGCAACACTGATGCTTCAGAAAATGTCACCAAGCTGCAGTGGTATGAAGGTACCACACTATAAGGCCATATATTAAGTCCAGATATTTACTAATTTTTACTGCTCCAATATGGTAAGAGTTCCATCTATTTCCTGATAAAGCCTTTAGTGAATAAAAAATACTAGTCATCATCCCACTGTCTATTGTCACAAGGAAATGATAGAAAAACTCTGAGGTCACATGCAGAAGTTTGTAATTCTTTGCTGCTACGCATCAGAATCTCATTGTGAATTCAGGCAACCAATTTAACATTTCTCTGGACAATAAAGCAGTACATGGATGTTCCCTGGGAGGCATAGGGCTTGACATCACTGACTTGAAGTTAAGAATAATCAGTCTGTCCTAAAAGTTCTCTCTGTAGATTGTTTGGAAACCTTACAACAGAAGAACCCAGAGTCTTTGTGAAGATGATTCTCAGCACAAATAATCAACAAGACAGGCAACTGACTTCTTAGTATGAGAGAAGAATCAAGAAAAATTCCTACAAAGTAAACTCAAGAATCAATTTTTTTAATTGTGGAAAAGAGGCTTATTTCCTCAGCAGTTTCCCAACCAATTGCTTCCAGTCTCACAGAACCAAGATCTATAAAGTAAAAGAAACACTTGATGATTACAAAATAAAGAAAAAGCTCAGTGTAGGTGACTTTACAGGTCTTTTACCAGGTACCTTCTTTTATTAGTCTTCCATACTCTATCACCAGTTGCTCCAATGACTGCAATCATCAGAACTCACCACTGGCTGAAACACCAGAATATCAATCAAACCACATGTATACATCAAGTCTTCAGCCCAGCTGCTTGATTTGGTCTCAATTCAATGTCACAGCACCATTCATTCAGCACCCAAGGTGTTCTTGCTTGCATCATGCTGGTGGAGTTGAGCTTCCTCCTCATATTTGGAGAAATTCCCAATGAAGAGCACAAGGATACACACCAGATACTCATAAATTAAAATAGTTTTTCATACGACAGCACCTTATTATCTGCATCTGTTCTTGTCTACTGAAGATTCCAGCTTGTCATCTATACTCCAGTCATGTCACAGTCAGTTCAGGAAAGCTGCAGCTCAGAACAATTTCAACTTGCAACGTGCCCTCAGAGTAATACTTAGTCTTGTTTTATTCTTTTCTTTTTTCCATCTGTTTGGAATCAAAAGATTCTGAAGGACAATATTCTATTCATGGCTGATCTGATTTTGTTGGAATTCTCTCTAAATGCTTCTCATAACATTTTCCTAAAATGCTAAGTCTTAAGAGATCATCCCCTTCACCCAGAAGAGTTAGCAAGTTCTGGGCACTTTGACTCAACCTAGTTACAAAGCCTCTTGCAGAGGGGAACAAGCACTGTTACCTTCACCTAATTTAATTAAATTAGCCTGTGTTCAGACAAAGAAGAATTGCATGTACTTCGTGATTTCATGAATTTTATTTTACTCTATTGACATCATTCATGCTAGAGTAGGAAGGGTGGAAACAAATGGCTTAAAGGCTATCATATCACAAAAATACCAAAATAATCTAGTGTCTCTGGGTGTGCTCAGAATTTATTCTGGTGCATTAACCTCCCTGACAATCATGCACACAAAACATCTTGCATTTTCCAAAGCAACCTGTATCAGCTTATCAAGGAGGCTGTACAACTATTGAAAGAATTCTGAGGTGGCCTTGAAATCGAGCCTTGGATTGGAAAAAACAACCACAGTTCCCTGTCTCAGAAGACTAAAAAAGCAGCTCCAGGGATATAGCCCTGCCAGAGACCAACACTAGGATCCTCTTGCACAAAGTGAAAGAAAATAGTGTTATTGCACAGCTCAGTTGGATGCTGTCACTTCAAAACCAAGCTCTAAGTAAGCCTCACCTCATCTGCAAAGTACAGTGGCAGCCAGACTGACTGACAGCATTCTTTTGAAGAGACAAATTTCATTTGGCAGCCACATCCCCTATGGTTTCAGTGGCATGAGCATTCACTTAAATGAGACACTATACAAATATTACTTTTTAGGGCCTGACCATGGAACAGCCTTGAATCAATGAAAGAGGGAAAAATATTCCTAAGTTTACACCCAGACATTGCCTATCATCTTTCTATCAACTCTCACCGTAATTAGTAATGATACCACTGCAAGATTAGATTATAATATTAATCTCAATTAACAACCTTTCTAATTTCTCAAATGCCACTTGTTTATTTTGGAAATTATGGAGAAATAATTTTACTAGTTCTGGTCAAGTATGCAAATATTTTTTAAAAAGTATTTCACCAACATACTTACAACTTTGGAGACCAAATGGGACACTTGCAAGCCACCTATTAATCAGGTACCAGCATTACCTGATAGTTTTAGAATTACATCCTAACTAGAAATGCAAGAGAAGTCAACTTAATTCTTATATTTTTATCAACTCCAGGAGTAAACACTTATTCTTAAAGAAAAGGACTAAAGCTATCAGAGCCAGACTGAGCCAACCTGATAGGCAGGCAGCAGTAACAGTGCCCTGGCAACTGCCTGAGCTAGATTCAGGCAAGCTTAGATCAGTCTAAATTCAATAGTATCCTGGTGATAGATTAAAAGCACTGGATTGACTCTCTAACCAAAAATCAAAACTACTTTATAAAAAGAACAGTGTTTTGATCCTCAGCTTTCCAAACTAGTAACTCCCAAAGACTCCCAAAACTAGTAACAAAAATAGGAACCACACAGACAAATCTGCCAGTACCACAACCAGCACTCCCAGAGTGCTTGGCCCCTGCTGCTTGCATAGCAGTCAGCAGTTTGTCTCTTTATCCAAGGCAGTGTTGCTTCCATGTCCTGCAGAATTCCAACAGGAGGAAAGAAGAGAGATCAGAGGGCGCTTACAGGTGCAAAAGACTGCATACCTCCATCCTGGCTCCACTTCTCCAGGCAGAACAAGTGTACATGAAACATCTTCAATTACTGCAAATGTAATTTCCAAGTTGGTGAAAAGATGTGAGTTTATAAGAGTTTACAATGTAGAACCTCAGGGTTAGGTTTGGAAAGAAACAAAATACTAAATAAAAAAAAAGATTATTTTCACAGTGGCAATAGATGACTGGGAATTTTTGGGCTGCTGGCTTAATAGAGACCTGAGAGTTCAAAGTTTCCAGACTAAGGAGTGAATGGGCTAGCTCAGCTGACCTCAAATGCAGGGAAGAAAACAAACCAAAAAAGTATATTGGTGAATGTGGCAGGGTAAAGAAGTAGTTACAGTTAGGAGAAACAGAGAGAACAAAGAAATAAATACTGGCATTTAGTTTTTTTCCACTGTACTGTGCCTTGACTTTTCTTATTTTGAAAGCAAAAAGAAGCAGGTACTCTTGACCTTTATTTTCTGCATCCCTCTTTGCTGCCTGCAAAAATAATTGCTATTTCCAGTATCTGTCTTAGGAAGCCAGAAATGGCCTTATTCTGAGAAAGACACAGTGGATAAAGAAGTCATGTTTTTGTATATGTAGTGTTCAGATGTAGGATTTGGTATGTACTGAGCAATACTTGGGCAGATTTGAGCATACAAATAGTTAGAAATAATAGTTATTTCATTCCTCACATGTTTAAGTTAGGCTCTTGCCTTTTTTGTTTGTTTCGGCTTTTTTCCCACTGCCACAAAACCTACACCATTATGGGGAAATGTGTGGTAAGGTCTCACCCCTTCTCTCCCACAGCGTTTAAACGTATATATTTGGCAGCTTCTGCTCCTGGGAGAAAAGAAAGGTGGATCTCAGGGAAATCCCCAGATTTAGAGTGAGCCACTGCAGCTTCTAAAGTTCCACCATGGAGATGGAACAACATAAAACATGATTGCCTTACCAAACTACAAGCTGAACTTTTAGAAACACTGATAAATCCTTATGCATCTTCTTCCCTTCTCCTGAACAAGCAGGTAAGTACTCCCATCTCCCAGGAATCTCCCTTTGTTCCTTTCTGTGCCATGTACGGTTTGTGTGCTTGTAATAAGATTTTCTTGTATGTCAGTCTAATTTGTGTGAAATTCGATCATTTGTTGTCTCCTACTGTCTCTAAGAGGTGCAGGATAAACAGAAGACAATAAACTTGTAGAAACATCCGTGGTAAAAAGGATATAGAATAAAAGTTCAAGAGACAGATGAAAAGCAAACAGGAAAGGCAGCCCAGCATCAGAAGAGACCTCTTGAGGATTTGCAGAGGTGGCACAAATGCATGTGGGAAAGGAGAATTTAGGATCAGGAGGTAGTGTTTGGCAAGTATTGCTCTACATTTACACAATAATACGATAATCTAAAAGAAACTTCATTTTAAATAAAATCTTATACACTGACTTGACAAAGTAGCCTATAAAATCAAGTTTTCTTATTCTGAGAGAAGCTGTTTGAAGCATGCTTTATGGGTTTGTAAGAAGTGACTGTGCATTTCATGCAGCCAGACTCCCCAGACTGTTGGCTAATAAGAACCACAGCATCATTTAAACCTTCTTATAATTTCTGGTAACTTCCTTCCATCTGCCATCTTTCTTTTAATTTTTCACTTATTGAATACAAGTTTCCAAACAGCACAGAGCCAGTCCAGACCTACAGGATCACTTTAGAAGTGAAATTAGATTTACTACCAGCAAGACAAGCCACTAGAAGTATTATTTCCAGTGGAAAACAAAATTAGGTAGTCTTTTAAAAATAGAGGTGGATAAAGTCCAAATACAAGTCTGTGCAGCTATCTCATAATCAATGTTTTTCAGTAACAGAACAAAGAATAATAGCCTTTTCTGAAACCTCTTCAAGTGCCTGAAAGTTACTGCAACAGAGGTCATTCTTACACTGAAGCCTAATTCCTCTGACTGTGTTAACAGATGTTCAGAATAACCCAGTATACTCAATTTAAGTAATTCAAATCCAAATAATCAGTTTCAAACCAGCTGCAGCAACAGGGTTTCTGCAATGTCAGCTTGGCCATCAAGTCTACTGTGAATCCAAACACCTACTTTCTTTATCCATTTCTGAGTAATAAATACTCAAAACTACACAAACCAGCAGAAGCCAACATATATCAAAGCCTCTACATCAAGCAAAGCAATATGATTTCAATTAACTTCTGCAGTCAGTATAAGGTGTTTGAATTGATTTTGCAATACCAAAAGCACCTTCCATCACTCACTACACATGCTGATGAATACCCAAGGTTCACTCTCAGCCTGGCCCTAGGGATAAGATTCTATTTTGAGGAGTTTTATGGTGACAGGGAGCCAGGGTTTTACAGTGATGTTACAACAGATTTTCTGTGGACATGCATAAGAAAAAAATGAGACAAATCAACCAAACAACAAATAACAACCCAAACCTAACAACTCCAATCCAAAATAAAAATTAAGACAGATAATAAGACTGTACAATTAATTGCAGAAGTAAAATGAAAACACTTTGAAAGCACACTTAACTTTGTTTCTTCATACATTCAGTACTAGTTTTGGCTCAGATTATAAGCACTATATTAATAAAGATGAGCAAATTTCTAGCTTAGCATTAAGCATTTAAGCTTTTGAAACACAAATCTTCTGAAGGATTATTTTCAATTCTTCGTGCTATGACATGCATTCAAAATTAACTCTGTATTTACACCCATCACTTTAAAGAATGCTTTAATACTACCACACTTGGAATTAAAGCCTTTCAGTAAATACAGGAAGAAGTAACACAAGAGTTTTGCAGATGGGTTTTATGTCTTGTATCTAGGCTCAGAAGTTTTGATTAAAGCCAATTTGTGAAACAAAGTACCACATGTAGCTGGTGGGAAAAGCATAGAGATAATTTAAATAGTTGTCAATATGTTCATCTTTGAGTATTGCCAAATTTTCAAAAGCCTAGTTCTTCCAAATTGTACTATTCATACTTGAAAATTACATGCACACATTAAAATTTTGCTTTGAAATATATTTTGACCAACGTTTCCAATCACAGATTGCAAGGTATCTTAAAAGCTGACTTGGTCAGCATTTTTCTACATCTTCTTCGTGCTAATTTTGAAAAAAAAGATTCAGGTCTTGAATTCTGGTCTCAAATACATGAAACATATATGGTGTAGAAACCTCTCAAATTCAAAAGTCCTGTGTGTTCAATGAAATATTTAGAATAGGCATGAGGTCAAAACCCCCAACTTTTTTCTTAAAAAGCTTTTCTCTCAAAAAATTTCTTTTTAAAAAGACCCATTACTAAAGGAAAATGGATAACATCAGATTTTACTTTTCTAAGAACTGTATCAGTTTTTCAACTTCTGTACTAGTATTCATGTATGCAAGTATAATGAAATTTATATGCAAAATGCAGAAATTAATGTATTTTCAACTGACTCATTTTGAAGGTAAATCAGCATTAATTAAGCCAATGTGTGAAAGGCTAGATAAAAATTACACCTTATAAAACCAAAGCAGATGTTTTAACTTATAGTTTTAATATAGCAATCAAAGAAAATTTCAAATACTGTACAGTGAAGTGTAGTATAGTACACTATATACTGTTATAATACACTATTGTTACATTACAGATAAAAAAAATCAAATATAATTAGTACAGCAATCACAAATCAAACAAACCAAACCTTGCTGGGTAACAGCCAGTACTGTGGAGATGGTATAGTTTCTATGCTAATTTATTTTTAATTCAACATGTAAAGCACTTACTTTTTAAAAAGATTTTTTTCTAAATATATACACTATTTTAATTCCTATTTATAAATTTTAAATAGCATTCCCTCCTAAAAGTGCACTCTTTCATTTCTTGGCAATAATCCTCATCAAACATAAAATAACTCTGAAAATACCACTCTTGTTTCAACCTTTTATTGCTCAACCACAGGCATAAGGGCTCAGAGGGAATCCTGCATTCTAAAGATCTTAAGCAACTTCTTCATGAAGCTAAACTGATATCCACAAGCAAAACAAAGAAACCACTCTCTGTTGTGGCTTTTTTTAACAAAAAGATTAACTTCATATTATTATAATTTTACAAAAGCATGTAGATTCTGATATTTAAAAATAGGAGCCAAACAAATGTAGAGATAACAGTGGCATCTTCTTAAATCATTCATTTTCCATACAACTCAGATTGAGCATCACTCTCCCAACTGTAAACATACCCAGAATTTTGTTATCTGGCATTTTCAGCGCATTGAAAAAGTATCAAGCAACTCCACTAACCCTGTGACAGTGACAACAGATTCTACTTTATGAAAGATTGTAAATCAAGTATTTTGGCCTTGCAGGGTTGTTAGCACACAGCCCTGTGGCACTGTGCCTCTGTGACGCTGCTAGAGCACTCTGTCAGAGGCAATGTCTAGCTTGTATTTTGCAGTTAGCACAAGACTAGTAAACTATACGGGATTCACAAAGCCAACAATGCACACAGCTGTTTAGTGACTACAACAGGGAAGACATCCCAAGTACATTTCTTTGATTTCAGTTGAAAATCTGCTGTTTATTTTGCCTCACTGAAATGCAAACAATTCAGAGAGAAACAGCACTATCAAAAAGTCAACCTTACTAAGAAGCCGGCCATTTGGAGTAGTAGAAGTCTTGCATTTCACTGGAAAACGGATCTGTTCTCCTGAGGTTTCCCAAATGCTCACCAGCAATCCAGTTCATTCCCCTTTTTATTTTTGTACTAGGCCTGTATTTTTAGTAATAATTTTTTTTTTGGGTTATATATACTAAGCCATAGTGACATTTAGGATTTTCTAACAATGTGCCTTCTTTGCCATGAGATGCAGCGTAGAAGACTGTTGGACTTCAGACAAGAAAGTAATCTAGGTAGGCACTCAAAACCACAACCTCTTTCCATAGGCAATTCGGTAGCAAGAATCTGGGTTGGTTGCCCTTACTTTTCAAGAAAAGGGCACCATTCTTGACATTTGAGAAATCCTACTGACACACTTTCTCATCGACAATGAGCCGAAGTCTTCCCTGCTCTCGTCCCCCACCAGCATTTTCCTGACTCTAACAGGGAATTCTAACAAGCACACTGGTGCTTCTTAGACAGGCACACAGATTTGTCTCAACTTACATTTGCATCTACTGCCAGCAACCAAATGAAACATCTGTTCCAACTTACACTTCAGTGTTCTTTATTTCACTTCTCCTGCCCAGTCACACATCTC
The DNA here is from genome assembly GCA_013397375.1 of Toxostoma redivivum. Classification (NCBI taxonomy): domain Eukaryota; kingdom Metazoa; phylum Chordata; class Aves; order Passeriformes; family Mimidae; genus Toxostoma; species Toxostoma redivivum. The sequence continues at coordinate 409,774 of VXBI01008041.1, read as the reverse complement.
ACTGGCATGTAGATGAAGCTTAGCTTCACTTGAGAGTATAAAAAGCTATCTATCTTTCTCAAAACCACTGATATTAAATGCATGAAAAAGCTACATGAGATAAGAACACTGCAAAGAAATATGCACAATCCTGCCTTCCAGAATTCCAATCAGTGGATCTTGTGACTGACACCATTTTACCAGTCCTGTGAGACCATCTTCTTTTAGGAACTGGAGGGTTCTGATCTACATGACTTGAGTGGGCCCAAGATGACACTAATGGTGAATCAGAGCTATTATCTGTTTCTATGTCTATTTAGATAAGAAGGAAAATGTCAAATTACTGCTGAAATGGGAAGTGTGTCAAAACTAAACCAAGCCTTCCTCTTCACACAGTAAAAGGCACACAAACTTCTGCAGTCTTACCAGAAAGGCATGAAAGAAGTAAGCATTTTTCCTTGAAATAAGAATGATGTGCAATAAATATTTCAATTTATTTCAAATTTGAAATTCTCTCATATACGCTGCTCGCTCATCATTTTTCCAGCCAAGGAAGACTTTTTTTCCTAAAGAAAAGGTTACAACTGTCAAAGCATTGGTTACCTGGTCTAAAATACAAGAGATCCAGGAGATTCCTCCCCCTCAGCCTCTCCCAATTGAATTTTTTTCCCAGGAACAAGTTACTGCTATACTTTTCTAACACTGTGTCAATGCACAAGCCTCTAGTCAACATTTTCTATATAGATGTAGCCTTCAGCGAGTTAGACTGATTCATGGGAGACTAAATGTTTTCATAAGTCATGGCAGGCTTCCAGGTGCTGCCTGTGCATCCTGTTTCCCATTGAATAAGCCCTGCCAGTTAATCAGTGCATCAGCAAGGTCAGTTCTGGCAAGCCAATTACTTCATACATTCCAAGTTTCCAAATTGCTAAATTACCAGATAGCAATTTGAGATCGTATCATTTTTCATTTATTTGTGAAAATGTGATATTTATATTTTACCTCTAAGTAGTGTACGAAATCATAAAATATTTGTACCATCTACATAAAAAGTTAACCAACAGAGGCATTTTAATTTACTTTGACAGAAGAGAAGGGCTATTCTTTAAGGTGACTTGCTTCATTTCAGTTCTACATACAAAAATAAATCCTTCCTCATGGGACATTTTATCATACTAACGCTTAGAACTGTTTAAGTGATTATAAATGTAAAAAGTGAGCAGACTTTTTTGAATACAAACATATACAACACAAACCACATTTGTGAACTGGTAAAAACCTACATGTGCACAAACACAGACTTCAGTATTTAAATGCTCTTAATTCCTTTGAAGCTGTATTAACATCTTTTCATCCATTCAATGTTATTTTACCATGAGAAGAAGCAACAATAGTGCATTTAAATGACTATGAAGATAGGAAGCAAAGTGCAGTATCAGAAACACATTCCATCCTTAGGGAGCAAGCACAATGGCTGCTTCTTAAAAATTAGCACTGCAGGTCTGATGAACACACTACTTAAGTGGATACCAGCTCTATTATCACTGATGCAGGGAAATCTGCATCACAAACTGAGGCTGAGAGAGGTGGGTAGTCTTTATAGACACTGAAACAGCATATATTCCTTGTTCCCACAGAGTAAACAGTGAGCTTCTAAAAGCTCAATTATCACCAAACACTTTAGGATAATGTGTGTTAGAGAGTAATTTCCTTCCAATAAATTGTTAATTTGCTCTTAAGAGGACAGTTATTTCATTTTTGCCATTTCTAACCAATGCTAGCAATCTAAGTCTTCTAAAAGAAATGGATTTGCCATTGAACATTTGCTCTTACTTGCGATTGCCAACTTCTCTCCCGTAATTGTCTCAAAAGTTGCACAACCATCTGACCAGTTTGTTATTTGGGAGGAAATAAAGACATTTACCAACAGAACACCAAAATGGTTGTGTTGGCTCAGACAGCCATGCATAACCACAGCACATTCAAGGTATCTTCATCATATGCGGTGTGACCTTTTTTCTAACTGGCAATAGGAGAACTTAGACTTCTGTTTACTAAAGTTATACTTATTTCAAGATTTGAGAGGAGGATATGAATGAAAAAGTTATTAAACTGGAGAAGTGCCAGCAAAATATAATTAAATGTACTGTATATGCTGCATCATCAAATTGAGCAGAAGTTTAGTTTCAGTTACTTTTTGAAATTTATGGCTAATTTATGATAATAGTGTCTTTTTTATTGGAATTAAGTATCTGAAACAGAAGTAACTTTGCCATGTTTCTAGTTTTGCCTGTTCTAGCCCTTCCAGCAACCTTAAGCTAGCATGGTAAGAACCTTGTATGGGCTTAAATTTTAAGACTTTTAAGAAACTAAAAATTACAAAGAATTTTCAAGAACCCACATGTACAGCAGATATTTATCTCAGTGCATTTCCTAATAACTAATTTACAGGTAACAGAGCCAGCCTGGGCAGCAGTATGGTAATATTGAAAGCTATTGCCAATCACATGCTTATCATGCACTGAATAAGATGATATAATCTCTGACATACATACAAGATTTAATAACTAATCACTTTGTGTGGCCCAGCCAATAAACATCACGTTTGAACAATAATTTCTTCTACCCTTATTAGATTTTAACCTATCAAGAGTGATCCATTGGCTCAGTTGCATTAGTGATTCCTGCATCTTGACTATCCATCTCCTCAAGCTCCTCAACAGAATTTCCCTTTTGTGCTTTAGACCTTGCAGGGAATGTTGTTCCCACAGAATTCACCATGTTACCATCAGTTGATTCAGTATTCAAGTGTTCAGTACCGCCTGGTGCAGAGAATGATTCAGGTAAGGCAGCCTGAAAGCTCCCAGTTTTAGTAGTTGAACTCACTGCCTCTACTTTTCTTTGAGATACATCAACTGATGCTGACTGCTCTGTATTCTGATCCCGCAAATGTCTATCCATTGAAGCCTGAATAGAAGAGACCATTTCCTGCAACTTTTTTCTCTGTGCCTCAATCAAAGTGGGGTCAAGCTGCCTGCTGTCTCTCATTGTCACAACTCCCGGAGCAATTCGAATAAGCTCACTGTTACCAGAAGCAGCTGTGAATACAGAAGGCTCAATTTTAGCAGAAGGACTGAAGTCCGTTTCTGTGCTATGCTTTCTTAAAAGTGGTGTTTCCCTGGCTCTTTGATCATGTTGTTGACTACTAGATGCAGTTCCTAGGGAGTGACCCTTTCCTTGAAATGCAGTTATGTTATGTAGTTGTTCAGATTTCTTTTTCACTACTCCACCACTACCCAGCTTCAGCATTCCATGTGAAGGACTTGCTTCCCTGCTTCTTGAAGTAGCTTCTGCTCGCACTTGACTTAAGGCCTCTTTAACCAGCTCTTCAACATCAGGACCGATTGGGAAGTGCCCAGCAGCATCCACACAAAGCTCTAATCTGTCTTCTGCTGCATTGTACACAAAGTTTTTACCAGGCAGATGTGGAAAAGTGCAGTGCTTGCCATCAGCCAAACCTATAAAGATAGGAAAAGTTATTCAAAATGCTAACATATTTTAAGGCATGCTCTGAACACACAGTGATTACTGTATTTAAATTTACTGAATCAAGTATGTAAAATCAAAAACTGAAAATTACTACTGTGGGAGAAAAAACTTAGGCTTTTATGCCATACGACAACAACCACAGTATGCTGTCAAGATGCTGCTGCCTTCGAGGATGACTCTGATGAAGAGATAATACTATACTATTACAAGATAAAATAACCATACTGCTACGACTTGCAGTTCTATGCTTGCAGTAATGTAAAACAAGCCAAACCCCATCACTACCCACCACCCCACACCCCCAAAACCACACCATCAAAAATCAAAACCAGAAAACTGACAAGGAGAACATTTCAAAACACTATCTGGAGAAATACTATTTAAGATTACTTTCATAGAAGTTACAACTGTAGTAGGATTTCTGGTTGCCTAACTGCTGCTAAGCCTGAGGAATTTCAAATTTGCTATTTTGTCTTCTTCTCTGAGAGGAAGTGTTGCCAGATTAACAGAAGAGTTTCAAGTTTACTGTATTTAGTAGTCCAAGAGATTATAACTATTACCCTTTACAAAACAAACATAAGGTACAGTATTTTTGATTTGCTGTTTGTTTAATTGTCTCACTTACAATTTGGCCAATCTGTTAAAACTAAGAGTTCACTAGACAATTTTAAGTTCTGAAGTTTCTGTGTGCCAAAAATGGACAACATTCATTTTTTACAGTTCATCATCATAAAACAGAAAATAACTCTTTCAACTCTGTCCCATGCAGGCTGTGGTAAAAGCAGTAAGGTATCACTTCAGTAATGGTGGCTTTCTGTGAGTTAAAAGCTATCTGCAGATGAAAACTTGACTGCAGCTATTCTCTTCACTTTAGCTCCATCAGTTATGCATGGAGAGCTACAATGAAAACAACACAGTTTAAAAGGTGCCAGGAACAGGTAAACTGTTAGGATTTTTCCTCTCATTCTCAAAATTCTTGAAGAAAACCACCAGAAATTATTCAGAAGGGAAGAAACACAAGAAGCAAATTCTATTTCTGTGCTACCAAACACAGTGCTTTCAAAATGAGTATTCTGGGTAACGATGGAAAAGGTCGTTCAATAATTTGATAAGTTATTAAATTTGTTTTCATACTAATGAACCTACTGATCAATCTCAATTATACTCCACAGCTTCTGATTCACACATACACAGTTGCAGAGGACCTACATAGAAGATTTTATTCTGAGAGCTTCAGATATGTACCTTCTTTCTTTACATATCCATGGGAACCAATAACCAAACAGCCAAAATGCAGAACAAAATTTAACCTCAAACACCTACCTGTTCTTAGCCTGAAGAACAAATTTTAAGTACATAATTTAGCAGCTCAATTCTCATTTGCAAAAGAGAGAATTGTAACAATTCCTATGATTGACCAAAACTGCCTCTGAAACTGCAATCCCAAAATCTCAAAGTAAGATCTTAAACAAAATCTATTAAATCAAGTTTCAATTGATTAACAGTACCTACACCTTAGGTACCATACCTATACAGACAGCTTTGTTCCAAAGGTCCAGTATGATAGGTGCATTATTACATTACCTAAAAGATTACAAACAGGCAAGCAGCTTCTTAAAGTAGAAAGATGAGTCAGATTGTTGCACACTGGAATTGTAAAAGTGTCCTAATGCTGAAATAGGAATTGTACCTACCAGGACAGTCTGTATTGGAAATTAATACACTTCTTTGTATGCAGGCATTTTACACTATTATCTCCTACAACCTTATTTCGTACACAGTAAGCTGGGGAAAATGGCTTTTAAGTCAGACATTTTCTGTGAGTTGGGTTAAAATTCCTTGGATTCATTTCAGGCTTTCAAATCTGGCTAGCCATTAATAGGTCAAAAATACCCTTTCCATCAGGCACTGTTTAAGCTGATTCACTTACCACAAACAATACACCACTCATTATACAAGCACAGTAAGAGAAGGAAAACTAAAAGGAAACAGATCTAATACACGTGCATGCTAACTCTATTATCTAGGCTAATAATACAGTGAGAGGTAGTGGGCATTGAATATATCACACATTTTAATTGATTTCCAGAAATAAATAAGATAAAGTTAAGGTTGATAAAACTGCCTAAGAAAAAAATCAGACAGCAAGAAAGCAGCAAAGAAGCCATTATAATAGCTGAAACCACAAAAGCTAAACTGTGAATGCAAAGATTTCATCAAGAAAACAAACTTTGAGAGAAAATAACTCATTAGTACTTTCTTTAAAGAAGCAGTTGCTATTCTTTGTAGACAGTATTTGCAAAAATCAAATATATTCTACTTGCTTGTTTATTCTGCACAGAGCCCAAGATGCAGCATTCAGTAATTCAAGAAGGGGATGGATAGTTTTGCTTTTGAACAATGATCTTAGGAATATGAAAATCAAATTTAACCAACCATTTAAATTTAAAACATGCAGTACCCCATATAAAATATCTACTAAAAAGCACACAAGAAAGGTAAACTCCTTATCCAGTAAGTGTCTTAAAATAACAAGAATAGGTCCTATGATTTTCTTATTGTTTGATCTTTATAGGAGAAAAAAAATTAACAAAAAAATCTGTTTACTTTTTTTGGTCATATTGTCATAAAAAAAAAAGAGTTGTGTGTACAATTCAGGAAGTGGAAATTTCAGAAAATAAGAGGTTTAAGTTCAATGAAATAGGTTTAGGCGGATTTCTTAGTCTTAGTCTGTCTGAGGGAACATTAGGAGTTCTCCAGTACTATAAGAATAAAAATTTACCATAGTAATAGAATAAGAAAAAGAAATATTTATGCTTACAAGTGACTCCATACCAATTTACAATTTTCACGATTTGGAAATGGAGGAAAGAAGGAATAAAAACAAAACAAAAAAAATACCTGTTGTTTTCTTCATTATGCTGTAGAATACTCCACCCTGTTGAAACAACTGAGGAAGCCCCTTTGCGTAAGACCAAACATCTTCTCCTGTAAAAATCAAACACAAACATTAAAATTAAACCATTGTATTTTCCTACTACAATGGCTGAAAATGTAACTCCTCAAATCAAAAGTTGAGTGCTCACTCCCTTCTATGCAATTAAGAATTTGAATTTTTATTGCAAATGCACAGAACAGGATCATGGGACACTGAAAGACTTTCAGAAAAACATACCACTGTCTGCAGTCAAATATCCTACATGTTCTAGTACAAAGGTTCCCAAATTTGATTTGATCCAAGGTGCAGCTCCTGGTTCTTTTCCAGGTCCTAAACACGAGTCTCCATTCCGTTCCTACCTCTGCTTTCAACATTAAACTAGGAAATTACTAACACGCTTCTGAAATTCAAGCACATAAACTTGCTGGTTGAAACCTGAATTCTATATCTCTACACCTTCTCAAAAATCAGAACTCAATTTCACAGCTGCCACACAGCAGACTTAATACTGCAGCTGAGACACAAACATCCACCCAGGCAGCTGCATAGAAGCTGTGTCTATACCTTGCTTTTCTTGAGAGTTAGAAACAAAATACCAACCATGAGGCCTCTGAAATGCTGTATAACCAGCATTTCTCAACAATGCCAAAAATGGCATTGAAATGTGACAACTTTAAATGCCATGGAGAGAAAAAAAACCCCAACCTAGACTACATAAGGAAAGGAATATAAAGAACAGAAAAATTGGGTAACAGTGATGGAGTATCAGTGACCTAACAGCACCTGCTCAATCAGTTCAGATCTGCATTTTGCCTATACCCTTTTCCTCATTTTGCTAACCACTTACTTACCTGCTTCAGAGAAGTGACATGTGCTGCAGCTGTCTAAGCAGTACAAACAGAAAGTTCTGAAAAATTCCATTATCCTAATGCAGAAACAACTATTGTTCATACACATTTTCAGAAAAATATTGTTTTTCCCACTTTCCATCAAATATTCAGGGAACATAACAAGATATCTTAGATAGAAATTGCCCCCGCTGTAGGAACTGGAATCTCAATAACCACATGTCTCAAATTTCTATTAAGATAGAAAATGTAAATCTTCAGTTATAGCTAACTAGTTGTACTACTTGGATAGAGATAGCTGGAATGTGTGAGGCTGTAAAATATAACCCATCAGTATGTCTTTGCTTGATGTTATAAGGAAAATAAAGGAGCACAGGAGGCACAGGACTCTACGTTCCCCTGCTCATCTGTTCCCCCACAACTGTCGCTCACCTCTCCACTTCAAGCATTACTAAAGCCCCCCTTCTCTTTACAAAGGTATAGTGCACATTCACCACATTCTGTCTTTGGATGCTCTAAAGACAGGAGACCTATATAATCCAATTAATTTTGAAAGCATTCCTTCAAACCATATATGCTCAGGCTCACTGCATTCATTTGCACGTCAAGCTCACAAATTTGGCCTTCACTTCCAAGATGAACATCCAAGTAATAAACCAACTGCTCTTCTTTCTTATTTTCCATGATCTACTGAAGGAAGTCTTCTGTCACTGCTACCTGTGTCCTTACACTCACTGACAATTTGAAATGCACTTCCCTATACACAGGGTCTCCAGAGCATCACTGCTGTGCCTCTTCCAAGTCTTCCTGATGGTTTAAACACTGCCCACAGGAATCAAAATAACCACTGCACTGAAAAATAACAGAATACAGCTGTCAGTCCACTGAAGCCTGAAGAGGTCACAGCCAGCAGGACTCCATACTAAGGACTTCTTTACTGCTGCATTGAGCAATCCATTACTATTTGAAGGACTCCCTTACATTTCTCAAGACAACCACTAGACATAAAGAAGCCCAGTTTTAGAATTAGTGACATTTTCCAAGGAAAGATTCCCAATATGCTGTGGGCATGATTTTTCAAGCCTTGCACAAGGGAAGCATCACTGTTTAGACAGCCTTTTATGCAATACTAACAAGTAGTACATGCAGGAAAGCACGGGGAGCAGGGCTCACAATACAAAAGCATCAGCCACTGAAAGAAATACAAACTAATGACACTGTTTTGATAGACATCTCCCACTGGAAGACCAAAAATGACCACAGTTACAACTGGACTTTGCCAGATCAGAGGAACTAGTGTGTGTGACTCAACTAAACTACATTTGAGGTTTGCACATTTTTGTTGTTAGTTGAGTTTTACTGTTTGTTTTGGATTCGTTTGCCATGGTAGCAAGATGTTTATAGGTCACAAGTTTATCTGGATGATCATTAAGTTAGATTAAAAGTCCCTCAAGATACTACATTTATCAAAGAGATTATACTGCTCCTGCTCCACTACACACTTCCCCACACCAGACCCCAATCCCAGAACATTAAGGTATGTGAACAAATCAAGACTGTCTTACCCACAAACAGGCCTTGTTCACTGGTGTAAGTTAGCCTGCAGCTGCTGCAAGCCCAGGACTATCACTTCAGACAGCAGAGAGAACAAAGTGCAACACAATTAAAAACCTCAGTTGATACACATACGTTATAGGGAAGTACAGCTGGCTTCAAAGCAAGCTGTTTTAATTCCAAGAAAATCCTGGTATCAAATAATACATTAAATTTAAACCTGGCTATTTTGATTACTCGTGTATGGATGAAGTCATCAATGAAAAACAAACCAATCAAAGTAAATTCATATCTGGCTTGCACATATTCAGAATGCCTCTGCATAGGTGTAATTAAATCTGGTTTAAAATATAATGTTTTAAATATGTTAACGCAAAACTCCAATTCCTTTATTAATTTCCCTATAGAATTCTGTATTTTGAGCTAAACCAAAAAAAAAGAAAAGAATGCTTTACAAAAAAATCACACATAAAATGTTAATTGGTTCAGAAATTACAGTATTTAATTTCCCAGGGCTTTTTAAAAAATTATATACAGAAAAATTAAAGAACAGGATCTAAAATTCTAATAAGTAGCTGAGACTAGAAAAGAAAATTTCTAGTAGCTGAAATAAGAAAATATTTCAGCCTACAGGAGATCTGTATGAAAGAAAATGTTTTAAGCACACAGAATGAATAATTATGGATGTTTGAAGACACACTTCCACTTCGGGAATTGGGGAAAAGTGTGTCCAGCCCAATGAGTTATCTCAACAGTACCTCCCCTCTACACATTCTAATCTGACTGTATTACAGGAATGTTTTTAGCACAACAAAGTTACAAAATTGGCTCTCAGACCTTTGCAGCAATTTTTAGCAGTACAGAAATGTTGCTGAGAAAAACAAGGCTTCTTGTCCCAAAAAGGCTGAATATGTTACCTTGAGGAATTGCCACCCTTAAGAAAGTGCAAGGACTTAGGAAGTTTATCTGTTGAAAAATCACAATTGTGAACAGTGTAGTAACTTGATTTGTCCCACAAGTATTTTTAAAGGAAAATGAAGACCCAATGAGAAAAGTGATGATATAATAATAGCATCTTATTCAGTAGTCACATAAGGTTTTATAACTGGTTGGTTTATCACTTGCTGCTGCTTTTACTTGTGTTAGTAATGCACAATGGATGCAGCAAGAGAAGAGTGAGGTAAATTCTATTCTAACCAGTGCTCTTAAAGCAGAATCTAACAGTAGTGATGGCAAAGACAAAAAGTATTCTTGCATAGAGGATCAGCTCACAGTTCATGGATAAGCACCTGTAAAATAATGACTCCCCTTAATACTGAAGTAACCAAGATATTTTTAAAGCATGCCAAAGTTTTTTGAAGTCAGTAACTATACTTTCAGCAGTATTTCCTGCAGACAGGAAAGTAATCTTTTAAGCCTCATCTCAAAATTAAGACAAGTTTTAAACCTAACTTTTTCCTGCACTTTGGAACTGGGGTGTAAATGTCAGTGTGATGAAGCGAGTAGTGATTCAGCACACTATCTTGTAAAAGATACAGGAGTAAACACTCACACTTGGAAAAGAATCAAAGTTCTGCTTGATGAACTTCTGACATACCACTCTGTGCTTACGTAATTGTTTCGTTTCTGAAACATCACATGCTTTTGCCACACCAAATCCCTCCAGCAAAAGAGAAGGCTCCCACAAAAAAAAAACTGTAAACATGACTATTCAACTGGTTCGTACAACTGAATGTATGATAATTACAGTTCTACTTCCTGCCAGAAAGCAGCAAGAACTGTGAAACCTGATGAACAAAATACACAAACAGGGATCCAAGCCTCCTGAGTTAAAAAAAAATAATAATAAAAAACACAGGCACTTGAGAAAAGTCCTTTTGTCACAAATTATTCAGTCAGATTTACATGACCGATAATTTATAAGTATAGCTTTGCAACCCTATATCCAACCTTTGGAATTGAGATCCATGTTTAGACTCTTTCAGTTTCTCCTCTATTTATATTCTGAAATAATACTTTTCTCAGCTCTTTAAAAAGACCAGATCTTCATTTACAACAAACAGATTACCTACGGAGAAAATGTCAAGTTGATTTACTTAAGCCAAGACAACTCCCTGTGGGCCCAAATGTCAGGATTTAATCTTACTACAAAGGTGAAAATTTGTTCCTCAAACTTCCAATGAGCACACACTCAGCACCCCCTTCTCACCCCTGCTTTGAATTTATTTCCTGAAACCAGAGGGAGATGTAGGAAAAAAAAGTCTGTAGCTTTCACACGTACAAAATGTGTGCCTAATGAGAGGCAGGAAAAAGAGACAGGACAGCAGAAGCAACGCAATCACCTCTAAACAGCAATTTTTAAAAGAGGACTTCCTAGCAAAGGAAGAACAAGTATCTCTCTCATATACCTCATATATACATTTCTAAAAGTCACTGACAGCATATTAGATATTCTCCTAATAAAGGAATATGGAAATTATCTGATTAGCCATGATTTAAGAAAAAGAGAAATGTGTATGTAACTACAGTTTGCAACACGTTATCTTTTACTTAAAAACACAATTATGAAGAATAACACGAAGTCAGCCTTACCCATGAGCGTTGCCAGAAGACAGAGTGAATACATCTCCTTGTCGACTTGCTCTTGCAGATCCTTCGATGAGATCTTACTGGTCACAGCAACATCTTCATGCTTCACGGCATGGGCTGAGTGTGCTGAGGCAGCCTGCCTGCCTTCCTCCTTGCCCTTCAGGATTTCTATGGCAATCCTGTCACCATGCTGCAAAGGAACAGGCTCGTTTTCCATGCCTTCTTTGGGAGGCAGAAGCTCTTTCGGAGGAAAGCCGTAGCGAATACATTGCAAATAGGGGGGAATATTAAATTCTCTCGCTATGCCTTCCTGGAGTTCCAAGAAGGTGGTAGTGCACTTCAAGGTAAGCATTGACTGCCTCCCATCATTGGTGGTTATTCGAATTTTCTTTTCTTTTGTAGATGTTGGAGAATACGGGGTTTTGGTTGGTGTAGCAGGTGCAGACGAGGGCCCCTCACGAACAGCCCCAGGAGAAGCAGTCCTGGGCTGCCCTTTATGCTCTTGTTTCAATTTTTCACTTTTCCGTTTCTGCATTACAGAAGCCTGGTCTGCAATGCTCTGCTGAATAGTTCTTTCAGCTTTGCTCATATTCAACTCCTCCTTGTGCAAAGTTTTAGTCTTCTGCCCAGTCAAAATTATTTTGGTTGGAAGTTGTGACTCTAACTCTTGTCCTTGCTGTACATCATCAGCTCTTTGGGCGTGAGCACCATCGATATTTACAGGGGTATAATCATCAGGGTTCTTTTTGGCAGTTTGGTGAAGTATTGTGTTGACAACTTTCTGCACAAGAATCTCACTACCAAATTCACCGGGGAAGTGCTTGGTAACAAGTTTCATGGCAACATCATACACGTTGCTGTTCAAAGAGGTGTCACTTTCATACTGGAACCAGTAGACAGTCTCTCTCACCACTCTTCCACCCCACTCCAGAGTTATTGGAAAAGCTTCAGGCAGATTGTCATATTCTTTACCTTCCCAGTAATGCTTGAATCCACAGCCACATTTGCCACCTGAAGATCTAGTATTAGTTCTGTCTCCATCAATATACAAAACAGACCCATCTTCTTTGACACGACGCATTAAGTTACCGTGGCACCAGTTACAAACAGTCAAGTTACTCAGGCCATAGTCTGGTACCAGCACATCCTTCACGGGGTTGTAAGAACACACCAAACTGTTCAGGGGAAAACTGTAATTTTTGTCAGGCCTTAGCTGGCCGTGAGTACTTTTTGCTAGGTTATACAGCTTACCCCCAGGAGCCAGCCACTCTGGGGGAACGTGATGCTCCGAAAGAGCCCCACAGATGAGGCACCTGTGAAGGCGGTTGTCCATCACTGCTTTTTTGGCAGCTGCAGTGACCTCTTCAGGCTGGACCCCTATTACACCAGTCCTTCTGTAGAAATATTGATGCACATCAGCTACAAGACTGGGGTGGATCCCATGTTTACGCATGAAAACCTCCTCCATTGCAGCAACAAGCCTCATCAAGTACTTATCCTGCAAACTTCTGTCTCCTCCAATAATACAACCACCATCCTCCTCTAACATGATGTACTTTTTGATGAGGTCTTGAGGAACTCCCCAGGCTTTAGGAAGAAGCTTCCTAGGCAGCTTAGGTAAAGCAGCACCTTTTATTCCAACCAGAGGAATATAATGGTTACGTCCTGAGCTACTCCACGCAATGCAGATTGGCTTGTTCAACATGCCATCTTTCCCCATGCATTTTTCCAGAGGTATCAGACCAGGCAGGAATGTTGCTGAATAGTCTCCAGAGCTTCTCATTCCACTCAAGGAGTCTAACAGGATGATAGGCCGGTGGAGCACATTGGCCAGACCAAAGATGTGAATATTCCTAAGGCCCATTGGCACACCTTCTGGAGGAACAAACAAAGGGTCACATTCATTGATAATATCCTCCCACTCTGCCGCATCAATAAAGTCATGGAAAAGCGCCTTGTAGTGGCTTAGATTCTCCTCAAAATGCTTCTTTAGGTTCTCTCGGAGAGCATGCCAGAAGAGTTCCCTGCCAACAAGTGCTCTGGAGACCGCATGGACAAGGCAGTGGCCATCTCCATCCACGTGGACAGGAATGAGGCACTCTTGACTGTTGTTGGCCTTCTTAATGTCCTCCAGGGTGTCGTGCAGGTAGATGAGGCTGCCGGAGCGGTCCTTCCCATAACCCATGGTTTCAACGTGCTCTGGCTCGATGAGGAAGGCGCGGTCGCCCAGGAGGGAGCAGTCAAAGATGTCTCCCTGGTTCATCTCCGTGAGGAGCTTGGCTTTGCCAGTCTGCTTGTCCATCCCATAGCGGGCCAGGATGGGGGCCAGGAGCTTGCAGTGGTAGTTGGAGAGGCCATTGACTTTGACGAGCTCGGTGCTCCTGCGGGGCGGGCCGGCGCCGCTGACGCCCAGCAGCGCATTCCGCAGCAGGTTGTGCAGCACCAGGTCGGGGTCCGTCACCTCCTCCACGGCCAGCAGCTGCCGCTGCTCGTGGCGCCGCCCGCAGTCCGTGCACTCGATGCTGCCGCTGCCCTGCGGCCCGTGCGCCGGGAAGAACAGCCGCGCCTGACATTTGGGATCGGGGCAGGTACCCGAGAAGATGCGCCGGTCTCGCTTCTTGGAGGCGGACGGAGGCGGCGGCTGCGGCTGCTGCTGAGGGGACGGCGGCGGCGGCTGCTGGGGCTGGGACATCGCTCCGCTCCGCCCGGGCTTCACCCGGCACCCGCTCCTCCGCCGCCCTCCCAGGCGCATTCCCTGAGCGCCGGACAACGACCACCGCCTCCTAGACGCCGCCGATGCCGGTGCTGCCCGTGCGGTACCGAGCGGTACCGAGCGCTGCCCGCCGCCCGCCGCCCGCCGCCCCCCGCCCGACGCGGAAGCCGCCGCCGCCGCTCTCACCGCCCCTCGGCCGCCTCAGTGTCAGCAGCGCCGCGGCCTCGCGCACTTCCACGCCGTCGGCGCACGCGCGGCGCCGCGGGGGCGGACGGGAGCGATAGTTTCTTTCGCCGCCAAGCCCCGGTGTAGGGAAGGGATCTACGTGCCGAGCGAAGACTACAGGGACCGTGATGCCACGAGGCGCAGAGAGGGAGGGCGGGGGCGGAGCGAGCCCCGGCGGGGTTGCTGGGAAGCGTAGTCCGGGGGCGGGGGGGCCGGGAGAGACGCGTAGGGCACTCGGCAGCGCTTGTTGCGCTTCCTGCGGGAGCGCTGGGGGCGGCGGTAGGGTGTGAGGTAACACCTCACGTGCACATTCCTGCTCTGTTTCGCTTGGGTGTTGGTCCGAGGTGACGCTCCCCGTGTAAATTCCCCCTTTGTGCCCCTCGGGTGCTGGTTTGAGGTGACACTATGTATATCCCTCCTCTGCCCCCTTCGGGGCCGGGTCCGAGGCGACCACTCCGCGTGTACATTCCTCCTCTGCCCCCTCATGCCCCGCAGGAGCACCGGGGCGAGGCTCCCNCTGGGAGGCTGCTCAGCTCCGACAGGCTGCAGCCGACAAGGGGCTGACAGCAAGGGACAGGGCGGGGGCCGGCCCCAGCCCCAGCCCCAGCCCCAGCCTTCCCCTCAGCAGTGCCGTTGAAAGAGAATCTGAGGGCTGCCGAGGGCTCCCTGGGCACGGAGGTTTCCAAAAGCACGGCAAGCAGCGTATCCTGCCAGGCAGAGTCCCCTGCCAGGCAGCATTGCCTGCAGGCTTGGGCACACGGGCTGTGCCCCACAAGCACCGCAGCCAGGCCCGGGCTGCGGCCGCCCTTGGAGCTGCTCGGGGTGTCTGGAGCTCAGCACCCCCGCGCCGGGGTTTCGGTTCCCGAGGAGCCGCGCCGGGCTGCCTGTCCGGGGGATGAGCTATCGAGCCGAGGTGTTCCCCGGCTGCCGGCTGCTGATAGCGACAAGACAAGGCTCAAGGAGACGCGAGAGC
Source organism: Toxostoma redivivum (assembly GCA_013397375.1). Classification (NCBI taxonomy): domain Eukaryota; kingdom Metazoa; phylum Chordata; class Aves; order Passeriformes; family Mimidae; genus Toxostoma; species Toxostoma redivivum. The sequence continues at coordinate 394,406 of VXBI01008041.1, read as the reverse complement.
AAGCTGTTAGCACGAGTGATCCCTCCAGCTGGTGCTACGCAAGGAGATAAAGAGGGAACGGAGCTGGCGCTTACGTTATCTCCAGTGGCCGTCTGAAATGGTACTTTTGCCAAAATGAAATGGAATAATGTTCACAACTTCCAACCTAATTACAGTGGGCTGGCAGTGTTTTCTTGTGGAGAATCAAGGAGGGATACAGTCAGCAAATGGAGGAGCTAAGCTCTCTGAAAGCTATTCTAGATAGAGATTTATCCTTAAATTAAAGAAAACAAAAGCTGACAAGGTGGAACCTCACAGGGTATTTCCAAGTACTAGTGATCTACCCCTGTGAACACAAGAGCAAAGAAAAAAGAGACCGCTTCCTCCCTCCTCCATCACCCTTGTTCTACCAAACATCTGGAATTTACATCCCAAGGCCTCACCTATTCTCTAGTCGCTCAAGTGATCTAAAATTAGAATAGAAATCATACAGTTGTATCAGAGAGATAGTATTCTGCTTGTACTTTCCAATACAAAGGGCATGTTTCATTTTCATTATTCCATGAAAAGTAATTTATGCATCTGACATTTAAATTATAAAGATTCAGATGATTAATACATACAGAAAGAAATCTGTTTCTGTGCTTTATCACAGGCTTAAGGGAAAAAATGGCTCCGGGCTTGGCCCTGTGACAGACTGAGCACTGCCACCTTCCAGTGACAGCAGCTGAGCTGTGCATGCTCATTCCCTTTCGGCTTCAGTAATTTGTCAAGCACAGAAAATATGTGTGTGTGTGTAAATGCATAATGCATGCATTCCACAGTGTCATTTTTTACCTGATCTTTTAAAATATGTAGCAGGTTTGAAGAAGAAACAATGAAAATTATGAGACAGATTTTCATTCTTGCCTGCTACTAATACTTTTTAATGTGTATAACAGTAAGGTAGCAGCATCACCAGCTCCACAATCCTGCCAATGTGCCTTGTACTTGGGGATAAATCAGCAGTCTGTGCCCATTCATTCCTTAGTCTCTCCTTCATAAGTAGCAGGAACGCAGTAAAAATGCAAATAGGAAGCCTCTGTCCTCTGTGAAACTGTGTGGCAGCTACTGAGAATGGGCACCATTCAGGGCATCGTCCGGTGACAATCCTGTGCTAACCCGGCCTGCATTCTGAAGAAATGTCAAAAGAATTTTTCCGTAACATCGCTGGCCTCTGAAGCAATCCAATTTTTCACATATGGAAAATAAACACTTCTGTTACTGTTTAACGGTACTTTGTAGTCAATAATAGGGAGCACCCTGGTGAAATTATTCACTTGCACTATCAAAGCCAATGGAACTTATGATGTTTTGTTTACTTCTCCAACCAGATGTTTTTATGAAAGGACTCTGTAAAGTCAAAAACATTTCTCCTTTCTATTCCTTACATCAATTTCATGATAAATTATATTCAGTAGAGGAATCTATCTTTTATAGTGGCTTGACCATAATTAACATGGATGTTTTTGATGAATTTCATTTATAAGTTTTCCAGCTATATGCAGACTTATGATCATGATTGATTGCCCAAGCAATTTCTGCAACAATAAACTTTCATTACAGAATATTTGATAAAAATCACAATTCTCTGGCAAACAAATAATTTATGCAAATTAAATGCATCTTTATTTACAAGCTTTATACACTGTATCTGGCAAACAGGATAAGGAAGTTATGTGTTGTATCACTGAATACAGATTACATGAGTAACTAAATCTTTAAGCAGTCTTAAAGGAAAATTCAGGAAATACAGTGTCTGCCTTGTTAGTAAGTACCCTGCAGAGTGTAGCAATGAGTCCCACCAGAGATCACGGCAAGAGCCATGCTATTTTCACAGGCAAACAACATCATCACAGTCAAGAAAGTAGGTTGAAGATCACAGTGATTACAAAGTTAAATCTATTTGTAATGGGTCAGAAGAGTGATTAATTGTCGGCAAGAGGACATACCTGAACTCGTGCCACTTCGTTGGTGAGAACCAAGCACTGACAGTCAAAATACCAGGCATTCATTTCAGGCCCAGGATGGAAGATGTAAAAATTTCAGTTTGATCTTCACCCAGTGCTATTCCGTCTCTTCTTTGTCATTTACCCTTGGGAAATGGGTCATTCCCAGGTCAAAGCAATTATTTTTCAGAGGCACTTGTTGTTTTGGAAGAGCAATGACAGAAGTTTCCAGCTAAACAGAAACAAAAGGCTTGTGCAGCACTCCAAATAATAGATCATGATAAACTAGATGATGGTCTGTATAGTCAAGAAGTGAATGTTATTATCAGCCTTCAGCTACATCTCAGTATGCTCCTCAGAAAGGATAGCTAAAATCTGGTGTTTTCTTGAAACCCTTGCAGAGCTGATCCTGCCTAGCCTGCAAGACTAGCAGTTTAGCCTGACCTGGCTCTGAAAGCTCTTTATATATACACTCAAGAAAAGAAGAGAGAAAAAGCAAAAGTGTGAGCTAGAGGGAAGATAGCAATATCATCACACCACACAATGAATGCAATGTTTTTTTATTCAGATGTGACAACCTAGCATCTAAAAAGCATGTGTAGACCCACAACTGGATAGTATTTATGGTATCATAAGTACTATTAGTAGTACCAGCTACAAAGCTGGTACAACAGCATGTGCTCCACTGCACAGAGCAGCTTCGAGTGTTGTGTGGGCTCTTTACTTCTTGCTCCTCTTAAGCCAATTTGGCCCTCACTTCCAAACCACTTCTGAGCTACATATCTTGTTTTGCCCATCACTTAAGCAGGTATTGTTAAAAGCCCAAGTGCTCACCACCACCATACCTGCGGTATTCCAAAGGGGTGTTGGTCACAGGCCTCCTCATCTCCCAGTCCTCAGAGGCAGCATGCAGCCCAGCAGTATTCTGGAAAGACAGGAATTACCACTGAGAAACTTCAGCTTTCATGAACCTTTAAGTTAATTAATAGTTAGTCAATGGCAGTTTAAAAACAGCACCTGACTTATCCTGGGGACCTGGGCTGGTAACTTGTGTCCTGGATACTTCCAACTGAATAACTTCCACATCCCTCTTTTACTGCCTTCCAATGACCTCCAAAATTAAAAAAAATTTCCTTCATTGCTTTCACAGAGTCAGAGCTTGAACTGCTGCAATTGCACCAGGTTCAGCAATTCACACCACTATTAGATGCCCTATGTTAACACTGATGGCATTCCTACACAAGACCAAAATTGGGCTGATCAAAGTGTGGAATGTGTGTTAGCAAAACACGAATGCATTAGGAAAACAACATGAAAATTGAAATAGTGGGCAGAGGTTCTAGTACTAATGACAACCATCCAAATAACCTGCTCAAAGGCTTTGCTGCAGCAAATTCAATGTTCCCAATGGTGGTTCAGGTACAGCCTAGTCCAGTAAGAACAGCTCTACAGCTGACTTTTGTGCTGGGTCAGTCTCAGCATCCAAGACAAGCTGCTCAACACTGGTTTGGGTTTGTTTACCTATGCTTTCCTTTTATTTCTTGGCTCAAAATCTTGTTCTGAGGCCCTATCTTGAAAACATTTCAAATTAATTTCACATGCAAACTCCTCTGCAAAGTTAAGGCCCCATGTTTTTTTACTCTGAGTATCGCTTTGCGAATTGATGTCAGCACAACTGGCAAACAAAATGGATTCATTGGGACTGTCAGTGTTCAGGAACTGTCAATAGAAAATCAATCTTTAGGGCAGTAGACCGTTATAAAAAAGGAGAATGTAAGTGTTATTAGCTTAGATGTGTAACCTGATTATATGGAAGCCTCAATGGCAATTACTGTGAATGTTTATCTGCTTTCCATAGTGCTCTGTCAAATACAAATTGAACGAATGGTACAATCCCATTACACTAAAAGATAAATGCCTCAAAATAAAATAGGTTTAGCAACTAACACACTCACTGCCCTATTGATTTGTATGTTCACAGTGTATGCAGTCACTGATCTCATCAGCTGTTAAAAGTTTACTTAAATCTGTATAACAATCCCATGTATTTAAGCATCCCAATTAACTGTCTGGTCCTAAGTGAAATTCTCTCTGCAAATACCCAGTTAAAAGAATGAACAGCATTTCCAGTACAGAAGAATTGCCAAGTCAAGGATATAAATGGGGGACAAAGACATCAAATGCTTTTTACAGAGAGCACATAGCAGTGGTGCCTGGCTAGCAATTATGCTTCCAATTTGGAAGTATTTCACAGGTTGAGAGCCTTGTTTTTCAGAGTTGAAGACAGAGGAGAGAACCTGATACACAAATCAAAATGGTGGGAGTGGATCAACAGCTGAAAAAAAAAGAAAAACAAACAAATCTACTCTATTCTTAAATTTTATCCTGAGGGTTTTAAAACTAGATGTAATAACACTTCAAACTGAAGCCAGATGAACCCTTCCAACTGGTTTTGCTGCTCTGTTCTTTGGCGACTGAGCTGAGCATAATACCCCAGCTTCCCTCATGCACGAACAGCCTTACCACCAGTAGCCAAATGTTATAATAATTCCTAGTTTTCTGATATTTCAGAAGGTTTTGTCCTTTATACACCTATAAAGGTCAAAACTACAGCTCTTGTGTTCATTAATTCATTGCAGTTCACTAATAACCTTCCAGTAAGTGGCATCCTCTACCACACTTCTTGTCTTGGATGTAACTTCTCAGTATTGAAATAAGTGAAAAGGAGGTTTGCCAAAACCAAAGAAACAGGTGCCTACTACCGGGCAGGAATTTCTTTTTCTTGCATCTGATGTAAAACCACTCACAGTAACAATGAAGTTATGCCATCTATTTTTTTTTTGTGCCTTTGAGAAGTATTTTCCTCTTATAAACTCATTGGCTTCTATAATAGAAAATGCATAAAGTGACTTTCAGTTTACTCTTGTCCTTCACTAATTTTATCAGAGAAAAACAACAACCAAAAACACAAACAAACTAAACAAAACAAACAAACCGAAACAAAAATCTCAGGAAATTGTTCCTAGGGCCTTTACCATTTCTGGTCTATATAACTTATTTCCATAAAACTGTGGATGGTATTTACCTCTTTCCATACAGCACTGGTAGTCCGAATCCAAAGCTGCACGGCAAGAATCCCGTGGGAGGGACGGTGCCTTCCACTGCGCTGTTGTGCTGTGTTCGACTCTGGCAGTAGGTGTCAGCAGAAGCTCACCATCATACCATCATCCCATCATCCCGGGAAGTGCCGCGCTACACGGATGAGCCATCAGGGCTGTAAGGCACCATTACTTTGTCACTATGCTGCCTTTTTTCTGGCTAACCAAATAACGAAAGGCAGCAGGTCCAGCTGCTGAACATCCTGCATGATTGTACACCGCAGCAAATAAGCAGGACGAGCTTTGCTGCCACACTGATATTTCATTTACATAGCAAGCACGGTAGGATGGTTCACAAGACATGCTGGTCTCCAAGAACATTTTGTGCTGGAGAATGACAGGACACCGTGATTTGTACATTGAGAACGTGAGTGCCTGTTCTGAGGTCCGGAACTCATCAGGCAATTGGGTCAGGTAACTACAGATGAAAGATCCTCCTTATGGTACGACTTTACTATAGAGGACTGCATAAGGATGATTCAGGGGATAAAATTTTAAGGAGAGGTTTTCAAATAAAATCATACTAAGGTCATGCTCACTACTCAAACTAAGAGCTATCTGCAGGTACAGCAGGAGAAAGCTCATTCACAGGTAGAAAGTTTGAGAAAGAGATTCTGTTGATATAAAGTGTGTCAGGCATCCTATGGGAAAGGCTTTCTAGATTTGAATCTGAGCAAATCTAGATGAGTGAAGTATCAAACAAGTTGCACAATATGATGAAATAACAAGAGAGTGAAAGAAAGACAACTTCAATACAGCATCTTTGAAACTCTCCGCATTTCTAGATAATACTTCTTGTGAAGGAAGTAAAAATCAAAAACGATTCAGGAAAAATCTGATGTTACATGTGCCCAAGCCATCTCGATATAAGAAATAATTAAGTGAAGAAAAATCACTTGAATGAAACAATGACCTTGACCTCAAAACCCAAAAAAAGGGAAAAAAAGAAAAGAAAAAAAGTAGCCCACTAAATTGAATTACCAAACAGAAAGGAGGATGGGAAAAAAAAATCCAGTGATGCCAAAGCAGAAAGTAAGATGTGATTAAGGGGATATAAGGAGAACACTGCAAGTGCATTATTTCTAGAATAGGAATTATTTCTAGGAATGTTTGACAATGCCAGCCCAATGTGGTCACCTATATTCTCTCAGCGAGGCAGAGCATATCCAGGAGAAGAAGTGATAGCTGTCTGATCTTGGCATTTTTGAGTTTTGGTATCCTCTCACATTGCACTTTACAATCAAGCTGGCAGAAAATGTACTGATCTGATACTGCTGTGCTAGATAGAAAAGCCATGATTATAGCAAACTTACGTAACTACAGCATATGCAGAGCAGCTGGTCACTACCAAACTGTAAAACCATATCAAAATGAGGTTATGCAGGCATCTGTCCTCAGTCTGTTCATTAATTACAAGCAAGATTATACTTATCAAACTTGTGGGAAACACTGAGCTGGAAAGCATAGCAAGCACTTTGAGGGAGAAATGCATAGTTTAAAATTCTCTTGACAAGCTAGTAAAATAAATAAGATTTGAAATCAGCATATGTAATATTTTATTGTCACTTATAATCACAAGATCAAGGAGTACATTTATTGGAAATATTTTTCAGAAAGGATCAGGGCATACAGTGAATCACAAACTAATTGTGAGTCAGCCACGTCATATTGTCATGAAAATGCAAAGCCTTTTAAAGGATTCAGTGAATGAGTGTCGTCACAGGGATACAAAAGGATCAACATGGCAACTTGCAGCAGGCACAGTGTGTATTAGTTCCTCATTCCAAGAAACATGAAAACCAACAGGAAAAGGTCCAAGCTAAATGAACAATAAAATAATCATGACCTAGGAAAAATAAGGTTGAAAAAATGGATGTCCTCCTGTAAGCATGCAAAAGCAAGCTAACTGAGGCAGGTAACATACAAACTGGAAGGAAGAGTCAAGATCTCAGTAAAGAATCATGATACAGAAACAGAAAAAATCAGAACAATATGTTAGAGATTATATGGCTTCATGAAAAATAGTCTGCTCTACTCACAACCCTTTCCTAGCTTTCTATTTGTGAATATCATGGATAAATCCACTCCTCTGGTGGTTGAGCTTTGTTCACCTCCTGTTTACACCAGAAGTAGCCAGCCCAGCACTCAAGGTAAAATTTGGAGGAGTGCTCCTGACGAAGACAAACAAAAACATGCTACATTGAAAAGTAGAAGAAAAGCAAAATGAGAGTTTGAGAAAAGAGACTGAGAGATTACCTTCTTATATGTGGGTTAGCAGAGCTGAAAGATTTAGCTTGTGTTATAGTAACCCTACAGATCAAAGAATATTTGACTGAAGCTGTTATCCCTCCAAGAGCATTATTCCCAACTCAGCTCTTCCAAAGCACTTCACTGGGTCTCTGTAGTGTGGGGAAAAAGAAATGCATGTGGAATCTCTGATACAGGGGGACACCTAAGCAGTCTCTGGCAGAGTGGGAAACACCAGCTCCTCAGAAAGGGAATCCCAGCAACCCCTCTTCCTTGTTGCACAATACCAGACTCCCTGAAGAAGGCCTTCTGCAGGTAAACATACTACAGTTGCAAGAATAAGACAGAGAAGAAAGTAGAGGATGCAACTGTGCCCAAAACATTGTCTTTCAAGTCTAGGTGTAAGAAAGACAAATAAATCTTTAGGAACAGATAGGATCTGAAAATTCTCTGAAGTGGAGAACCATTTTTAGCACTGGTTTAATATTGATTTAGGTTTATCATCAAATCCCTACTTTAATTATTGTGCTTTGGTCACTCGCTAGACTCCAGACTCTTCCCAAAGAGAGTTTTTGTAAGCAGCCATCTCCTATTGTGTTCCAAAGGATTTCTCATAAACTTCCAGCAGTTGCCACCAACAAATAAGCTACCTCAGGTGCAGAAAGCTACTGGTGTTTGAAATATGCTCTACTGACAGCACATCCATGGACTGTGGGTCAGAACAAATCTAGGACATTTGCTGGGTCTTTCCTGCTGGAGCTCTGCAAGAGTTGATTACAAAATGGATGCTTTTAGACTGGAGTTACAGCACACTGAACACCCCAGGGTTTAGAAGATATCTCTTACTCACTTGCACAGTTCAACTACCCTTTCATTGTATGCCCACTAAATTTCACTTATGTCTGTGTGCAAGATTAAAAAATAAATTTAAAAATGGTTACTTCAGTTCTTTCGCATTTTTCCCTACAGTAGAGATGTCATTCATTTCCTTAGTCTGGTTGCATTTTAATTGCATTACAGGGCAGAAAAGTTCATAGAACAGAAGACAGTAAAGATGAGAAAGCAGAACAACAAAACTGAAAGAAAACCAAAATTTTATTTAATTTTTTAAGTTTCACTCCCACTATCAGCAGAGCTGGGAAAAGTGCCTGTTAATGATGAGTAATCATTAAGTAACACCACTTCCAGTTGACACATATATAAAAAAATTCACATATATAAACTTTAGTAACCCCTCCACTTCACTTAGAAATTAATTACAGCTTCCTTGCAGTCTTGTAGTCTTGCCCACTCAAATGGCTTATTCCCTTCTTTTAAAGGTTTTAGACCCTAACTCCTATATTAATACAGATTAAAAACACCTCTATGAATTTGTGGTAGGTTTTGAGATCTTGTATCTGTGAAAGCTATTGACTCATTGTTGCTACTTCCTGATAACTCATGGGAAACATATGAGGCAAGGGTTTTCATGTTCCTCAAAACAGCAACCACAGCTAGGATGGAAAGGAAAAAGGAGAAGAAACAAAAAAACATTTCATTAAATAAATTTGTTTTCTAAGCGGGATATTTTCTTGAACTGAAACTTTGGTAAGTTAATTCAATTTCATCTTCTTGGAAACTTATATTGTTATATCACATGACAATTTTTTCCCCCTATACCACTAAGATTTAATCCCAATTCCCTTTTATACAACTGTGTTAAGAAGCAAAAGAGTTTGACTTAGGGTCTCTAAGTTATCATCTGCTTAATTTTTACAATTTGCATTGAATAAGATGATTATATGTCCTTTCATATTTTGTTTGGTGTATTCTTTGGATTTCAATTTGGAGGTATCTTGATATAACGATTATATTTCACCCTTGCAATACATACCATACTGCCCTTTTATCTTGTATCATTTTGTAGAGAAATAGATTATAATTCTTGAGCAGATGTTTGAGAATTGTTATTTAATATATTTAAAATAAACAGTTTCAAATCCAAAAACTATTTAAAATTTTAAAATAAATTTTAAGAGCTTTTAGCAGATTTGAAGACTATACTGTCTTCCATTATTTTAGCTAATTGTGCTTGCGGAGGTTGATTCTTAGATGCTATAGCCAACATCACTGAAGTTTCATATGATAAACAGTTCACAGCAGCAGGGATCCTGAATGCAAAAATCGGGCTCTGCTTTGTGTGCAAAAATTTAACAGGCTTGTGGTGTGAATGGGATGGGTATTACAGTGCATCCAGTAACAAAAGCTTTAGGGCAGCTAACCTTCTGGTCTAATTAACTTTGAACTTTACAGAGAACACACTAAAGCATGAAACAGCAACACAGTATGTCACAACAGTTGAGTAAGAGGATATGATTGAGAAATAACAAATTTTGGTTTTGGAAGAAGGGAAAGAAAATCAAGTGTGATTATTTCCTACCTAGACAGAGGATATGATGCTTAATTGCATACCTCTCACCATTCCAGGGAAAGAACTGTACTTATTCACTTGAAAGCTGCCCTTAGTTAGGGGCAAAGCAAAAGTGCGTACATGTCCTGAAATATCACCCACAAACTTGGCAACATCTTGCACCAGTGTTTATCATGTCTCAGGATCAAACAGCAAATGACCATTATTTAATAACGACTAAGACTAGGAAACATGTCTCTGTTTACACTCATCCGAATATCTGTCTGTGAGCTCCAATTCTGCAAAAATCTGATCTAGATTTACTCATGACACTGACAAGTACAAACTAAAGTATGAAACTCAAAGCATGCAACAGTGTAGAAAATATAACCAACCTAAAGTGGTGGCTATGAGAAGAGTGGCCTCTACTCCTCTGGACCTGTTGTGACTTGTGTGTTGATGTAAAAATCCAATAGCATGCTTTGGAAAAGATGATTTTGCCTTGAAGGCACGATGAGAGGTAGGGATCCCCAGATGTGATTTGGTAACCAAGTTCCTTAAAGTATTTAAGTTTCTTTTTATTTGATATTTGTATTAAACTTTCCTCTTAATTGCTGTGGTCCATATTTCAAAGTTCAATAAGATGTGTTATCCACCTTATTGGAGGAAAGCATTTTCAATACTATACCCTGTAAATCTCTATGCTAATTAGAAATATGAACTGTTAGCTTGCCTCCTGAAGATGAACTTTATCATTCCTTCAGGAACTTGCTCTGAAAAGATGGGAATTTACATGCCTAAAGATAGGAGCCTCTTCATGAACATGGATTCAGTGGCAGATGAATCCATGTCACAACAAGCCTTTCTCATGATACGTAACCATTGATTTATTTCCTGGTTAGTGTGTGGTTGTGGGGGATCTAACCAGCCTGAGCATGTACTGTCAGGTCTGCTGAACAGAAAGCCTAGGTAAAAAGTCACCTTATATAACTCTGCTCTCTACTTTAAAACTTCTAAAACTTCTTTTTTTCCACTTATCCTTCGTCTACCTCTATTTATTTCATCCCTACTTTGGCTCATAGTCCATAGTGCTAGAGAGCTTGCTACAAGTCTACATCAGCTAATGATCATTTTGTCTCTGCAATTTCCCCTCTGAAGTTCAGCCTGTGCTATTACGTGGCTTCTTCATGTGCAGGAGACACATGTAGGCATGTATGAAGGCAGAGTTGCTATGGGGAAAGAAGTGCAAAGGGATGAAAGGCAGAGACATGCAAATAGGTGAAGCAAGAAAAAGAATGAAAGAAAGTAGAGCAAGAAGGCAGAAGCCCTGGTGACCTCACAAAAGATTTTTCTTCCCTTTGTTTGGGCTCTCGTGGTAAGATGACCATGCATCATCTCCACAACTACTGAGTTACTACACAAAGGGTTTACTCGGACCTAAGTCTGTGCACCAGACTGTTGATATTGACAAGAGTTTTGTTATGCTTTAAAAGCAGAATGTCATCATCATAATCTGCTTTTTCTCTGTTTTCTCCTTCTGTACTGCTGATGCTTTTAGGTGTGCTGTTCAGACATTGACCTTCGTGTAGTTAAACAAATCAACCTGTCTGGAAGGACATGCATAAGAGAAGAAAACAAACAATGGAGCAGACATGAGGAAACAAATGAGGCACATCTATTAGCTTTGTTTGCTCAGCAGTCAGCTTGAGACTGAACCTTTAAAGATTTTCTAAGTTTAGTGCTTCCTAGTACAGAGGACACAGCAATGGGGACTTGAGGGTGTACTTGTGTCCTCAGAGTGGAATACCAGAGCAAGAGGAAAACACCATTCTTCTAGGAAAACTAATATGCAAGAAAAGGCTGGCTGTAGTGACAAGTCACTTTTTTCCTTTGTTTTCCTTTTTTTTTTTTTATTTGAGAAGCTTTTACTGTAGGTGAACTCAGCTTACATTGAAGTGGAGATGGCTAAGATTCTCTGACATTTAGGTTTTCTGCTGTGTCTGTGGAGGAGTGCAGTAGCCTGATTAGCAACATAAAAGTCTCTGGTGGAGAGAAATAAACTTGGAAGAGCATGAACTTGTGGTTGCTCAGGAACTCCACCACCATGGCTGCATGGCTGCATCTGCACATTGTGGTCTAGACAAGAAGCTTTTCCCCAGGCTGTCAACATGGCAACCCATCACCTGCAAGAGGACCATGTCTTTCTCAAGATGCCTAGTTTGTGCCAAAGTATATGTGAAGCAGGAAAAAAAATAGGTCAAAGAAGGATTTGTAGTGTTTTTACACACTCATGCACACAAAAAGACCTAGAAGAGAGGTCCAGAACTTTAGACCTCCTCAACTGATAAAATATGCTATTTACAGCTGACCTTTTATGTTCCTTTGTGTCATCTCTGTGCTCTTTTAAGTGGCAGAAGAACTCTAGAAAGAGTTTCTTGTTATTGTTAGTTAACTGAAGCGGATTTCACTTAAGATGGAGGCTTTTTACAATTTTTAATTTCTGATAAGGAATAAACAATACAAGCATACCTCGTTAGAGCTTTGGCAATAGGAAATATGTCAGCACTTTGTGCAGTGCTTCAGAAGCTCAAGTATGTTGAGATGATACATCAGGTTATCGGCTACTTTGGGGTGGAACAGATTTTTCCTTCTTAGAAAGGGGAAAGAATATTTTTTGTTCTTAGTTTTGTCCTGATATGGGAGAAGACCTTTCAAGACTTTTTCCTCATTCAGGTTCTTTGGGAGAGAAGGGAAATGAGGGAATGGTTACATCTATTATTCAGTCCTGTCTCTACTAATTTAATCCAATGCAGAAATAGGGTTCTGATACTGACAGATTTACTCCTGAAAATCTAGGCCTTGCAGGAAATGTTTAGTTGTGTTAATCCAACCCTTTCTCCCAAGTGATAATAGAGCTAGAATCACTCATCACTTTTTAGCATTACTTCTGCATAACAGGGGTGGTTCCCTTGAGTGGATCAAACTGCCTAACCTTTTTGTCTGGAGATTTGCCTTTTGGAAGTTTTCCTGAAAATAGTTTTCTCTGTGACTGTATTCTAAATAATTACACATGCAAGACGGATCAAGGACACCCACATGTGCATAATGTTAAATGTGTGCAAGCCTTATGAGAAACATAAGGTTACAATGATTACAGAAACACAGGATCATAGAACAGTTCAGTTTGGAAGTGACCTCCTCTAAAGGCCATCTAGTCCAACCTGCCTGCAATGAGCAGGGACATCTTCAGCTCAATTAGATTGCTTAAAGCCCCATCCAACCCGAACTTGAATGTTTCTACAGATGGGGAATCTACCACTCACAGACAGACAGCATATTCCAGTGTTTCACCACACGCATTGTAAAATTTGTCTTCCTTATATCTAATCTAAACCTACTGTCTGTCAGTTTAAAGCCATTATCCCCTGTCCTATCACTTCCTGCCCTTGTAAAAAGTCCCTCTTCAGCTCCCTTGTAGGCCCCCTTTAGGCACTGGAAGGTGCTATAAAGTTTCCCCAGGGCCTTTTATTCTCCAGGTTGAACAACCCCAACTCAGCCTGTCTTCATAGAAGTGCTCCAGCCCTCTGAGCATTTTTAAGGACCTCCTTTTTCTGGACAAAGACTTGTTGGAACAGGTCCATGTCTTTCCTGTGTTGGGTATTCCAGAACCGGATGCAGCACTCCAGGTGGGATCTCATCACAGCAAAGAAGGGATCAGAATCCCCTCCCTCGACCTGCTGCCCACAATGCTTTTGATGCAGCCCAGGATATAGTCAGCTTTCTGAATTGCAAGCACATATTGCTGGGTCACATCCAGCTTTTCATCCACCCCAAGCCCTTCTCCACAGGTCTGTTCTCCATCCATTCATCCCCCAACTTGTATTGCTACCAGGTTGCCCCAGGTATAGTGTCTTGCACTTGGCCTTGTTGACCCTCATGAGGTTCCCATGGGCCCTCTTCTGGAGCATGTCCAGGTCCCTCTGGATGGCATCCTGTCCTTCAGGCCTGTCAACAGCACCACTTGGCTTGGTGTCATCTGCAAATTTGCTGCGAGTGCACTCAATCCCTTTGTCTATGTCATTGGTGAAGACATTGAAGAGCATTGGTCTCAGTATGGATCCCTAGGGGACATCATTTGCCCTGATCTTCAGCTGGACATTGAGCCATTGACCACTACCCTTGGGATGCAATGAATTTTAAGTGCAGTCAGGTGACTGGGCATAATGATGGGTTAAAACCGTATTCCCATTAAAATATGTTAGCAAAATCCCCGAATGAAGAGAGGAAGTTTGCATGAAAACATAACCATCTTGGCAAGAGCTGCTTATACCTACTTTTCCTCAAAGATGTGGCTTTTAGCTCTACTTTTTTATCTCACTCCTTTGCTTAATTGAAAGCTGGGAAGGAAGGAACTATCCAAACTGTATTGCAGGGACATTGTAATTTAGGGATTATTCTTTTAAGATATACTATGACAACAGATTAAGTATGCCAGACCATCATATTGAGCTCATTCTCTGGGATTCACTTTTGCCCATACTATAGTCTCTGTCTTCTTTCCAGCATCTCAGGATACAAGAGCTGTGTCTGTTCTCAGAAGTCTCTTCCCTTTCTCTTATTACCATCCAAAAAATGCACCTGTGCCCTGGCTGCACTTGGAAAAACCTCCCTCATCTCACATCCTCTCACCGAGGCCTTCCTGGAAATTCTCATCGTTTCGTGAAGTGTCCGAGCTGGTATCATCTTCTAAGGTGTGCCATGTGGGGACCTCAGCTGGCCATACTCAGAACCATGAAAATGATAGAAGTGTTTTGAGGCTGAGTTGCATAAATTCAGGGTGAGGTGAATTTTGCTGTGCTGCATCCTGTGGTAACTTGTGGAGATGAAAGTGTGCCAGGAAGCACAGAAAAGCAGCCAAAAGAGAGATAACAAACGTGCTGGAGACAAACTGATAATTATTTTTACCACATCCTGCTGTGAGAAATGAGCACTGAAGGTGATTATTGATAAAAAAGGCAAAATAATGCCTACAGGACAGAATGAGGAGGATGTTTCTGTACCCTGATGTCTCCGATGTCCCTCTCCTCCATCGAGCTCGATTGATCTACTTTTACTGCCCAGGTGGATAAAACACCGGCATCAAAAAGCATTGTCGCTTTCTGTGCCGGGGTGTGAGAGCTGTGCAGCGGACGCAGCGGCCCGGCCGGCCGCTGGGCAGGCTCCGTGTACGTCCCGCTGGGCACAGCGGCCGCCAGCGGCCCGGCAGTCTCGGAGCCCGCTCCCGAGGCGCAGCTGCCCGCCCGCTGGGTGCCGCATGTGGGGAGAGCGGCCCTGGATTATCTGCCGGTTTCTCGGGAGGACGGCGGTAATCCGCCCCTGGATCGCACATCCCGCGCCAGCCAGCAGCCGCAGGCTCTGCTGTCCCTGGGGCAGCTGCAGCCGCGGGGCCCCGGGCGGGAGCGGGGCCNGGGAGGCAGGTACGCGGGGTGCAGCCGTCCGGGGGTCCGCGCCCCCTCCCACGGGCGGGGTGGAGAGGGCCCGTCCGGAGCCGCGGGGTCTTGGGACTCACTCACCCGGGGACACGGGACTCACTCACCCGGGGACGTTTCGCTTCCCTTTTGTTGCAGCCCGAAAACGCCTGCGTGCTTTGCCGGCGTTCCGAGGAGCGTGTTCGGCGCGGCCCTGGCCAGGTTCCTGCCGAGGGGCCGGGGGCTGAAAGTGTTCCCGCAGGGAAGCGCTGCTCCGCGTGGGCGTGCGGCTCCAGCGCCTGCGGTCCGCTCACGGACCGGGGGCAAAGTGCTCGCGGGCGGATAAACAAACAAACGTGGAGAAACTTCTGCTCCCCCCGCCCCCGCCGCTATAATTTTAGATATTACATTTGCAGAGGAGTTTTAAAATAATTTAGTGTTTCACATTCTCTTTTTTTCCCCCCCATTTTTTTTTTCTTTACTGGCTCCTGCTACTACTCTTGCCCTAATGTTTTTATTGCGTGTATAATGTAGTTTTACGTACTGTGCTTTATTTTGCATGGCTGGCTCGGTGTGGGAGGGTTTACTTTGTGGGTTGCAGTTACGGGCACCACCAAACTCAATTTCATTTCCATTAGTTAACTCCATAAAGACAGTAACGCTGTGCTGGAATCAGACATTTAAAGAAGTGAAGAAAGGTCACATTTAGAGCAGGTGACTCCTTTTCCAGAGTCCTTTACCTCTGCCCCAGCAGAATGAAGAGACCCTGGTTTGCTTTGCTTTGTGCCTTGCAGGGGAAAAACAGTGAACGGGGTTTGGATCTGCAGTCCCTCTTTCTGGTGGTCTCTGTGCCAGGGAGGCAAGAGCTGGAATTGTCTCTATTCGTTTAAACACCTTCAAGCATGAGAGAAGGTTGGAGGCAGGGAGAGAATTAAAATAATGCTTCCTTCTCCTGTGCAGAAGTTGCAAAATAATGGTGCTTCTTGCACAGGTCTTTTATGGAAAGGTAAAATTCTGACGCAGACTTGAAGGATTTGAATTAAGGAGAGAAGTGGTCGAGTTTGAAAGAACATCCAGTAACATTCACCTGCATGGTTTTGTTACTTGCAGGATGTCTGCCCCACTGCTCTTCTGGGCATTGGTCAGAGCTCCTTGGCTTCCCCTTGCTGAGACTTATATGTTCCTGCAAAGCTTCTTTAAAATCTGAATTCTGTCAGGCTCTTTCCCTCAGTTTTTGAGATAGTATGAAGAGCAGAATTATGCACTAGTTGGCAGCAAAAACCAGTTACTGATCTCTACATTTCTCTCTAGTAAGTGCTACAGTCTCTTTATTACGTGGTCTAAGCATTGAAATAGCATTGACATTTATACTGGACACTCAAAATAGATGTTGACAGCCCTTGCATTTAATTTCTTTCATGCTAATCTAATAAATTCAGTATCTATTGTAAGCTTCAAAGAGGATTAAACATTTCCTGAGGGAGAGGAAAGTTATGTGGACTGGTGAATACATGGGCTGCATCCAGAGTGCTGCAAGACTTGTAATTTATTGGTTGTGTTCTTCTGTCGTGATAATCAACAGCCCATAGAAGTTGCTGCTTTTTATTATCAGTGTATGCATTCTCATTCTCTAAGGACAGGTAGCTTTCTAGGAAGCCTGACAAAGCTGGATGTTCAAGTCTCATTGGACAGAAGTTTTCAAAGGACTTAAGGGGGGACAGTAGTTGGATGGTTCTGAGTCCACCCTGCTTATAAAATAATGTATTGCAGGGAGCTAATAGCTCAAATTCTAAGATGTGAGCACTTTAAAATCACTGCTCTGTTCATTTTTTGACTTGTTTAAAGTCAATTCACAAGTAGGTGGATAATTTGACTGTAATGGCATGTGTTTAAAATAGTGATCGGTGGTTTTTAATATGCAGAATTACTTCAGCCTAGCTAGCTGGAATAGCTGCAAGTCTCCAAAACTGACTTGACCCAGCAACAAAATGTTTCAGTGGGGTGTGCTGAGGGCCAAAATAAAGTATATAAAATAAAATTACCTAGGTATTAGCAAATAAAACTAGATGCAAAGCATCTCTTGTTTCTCTTGGGATCTAGGGTTTATGATGGAAATTATCTGTCAATCTAAAATGCCATGCATGCTAATTGCAGGTTCATGTTAGTCATCACTGTATAAGAGGGTATGTCAAATCCTATTTTCCATCCCATCCATATAGGATAAGCTGCTAATAAGCTGTGATCCTTCAGCCACATCCACTCATCAGTTCTCTCCTGGGTTATCCTCCCTGTATCCCAGATCATTTTCCAGATGGTTTCAGTTTTATAATTTGCATGCAAGTAATTAGGACTTTTTTGTCCCATGGCTACAAGCCATTTTATATACACAAACACCCTGTATTTCTGCATGGAAGTAGAGCTCAGATTACACATATTTGCAGTTCGAAATTATGTTTTTGTTTTGGCTATCTAAGTTGTCATTAAGAAGAATGTTATTTTGAAGGAATGTGTGCTTCCCAAAAGGAAAGTCACTATTGGTTGTTTTTGTGTCTTCATTTTTGGACTTTCCTAAGTCATTGAAGATTTATTCTGCTATGATTTTTTTTTCAATAGACCAAAGAACTAGTAACTAGTGTAAATAATGTAAGTACATACATAGACTGAGCCATAGTAAAGCAATATGTTGTTTTTATTTGAAGTTAGCTCTATGAGTGTTTGTATTGAAGGATTCATTTTGTTCTAGTTTAAGTAGTATCCATATGCTAAAATGTCCTACAAAGCACACACAGTTTCCAAAGTAGAACTGAAGGGCTTCCACGTGATGCAAGAACATTTTAAAATATGTTAATCAGGTTCCTGCTTGCATTCCTAATTCTCAAACAGAATTTATTCCCTCAAGTCTTCCAAACCACCTAAAACCGTGTCTGCTTGACTCTGAAAGTATCTTAAACATATTGGATCTCCCTCTTTGAGCAGAAAGTTCTTAAGCGCCTTATCTAGAGCTGTAGTTGAGCATCAGAGCCCTTAGGAGATGAAGAAAGTAGGGCACCTGGCAAGTACGTTGTAAACACATGCACTGATGGCATCAGTCACGTCTTGAAATGCAGTTGTGAGTTCCCTTTTGGTAGCACTGCTGGAAGAGGAGCTCTGGGAGTTGCTGGTGGTGGGATTTGTCTAAACAAATCTAAACTACCAGACTGTTCTGGTAGTTGAAACCTTGGCTCCTGCTCCCTGTGCCCGAGGGGCTCAATCCCACATCTTCTGTCACCTTTGCAGCTGTTGAATAGGCTGAAGGAGGCCACCAGAAGGGCACACTTCACTCCTTGTGGCCATCCATGGAAGAAGCGGCAGGTAGCCCAAGGCTGGCATGAGGGAGCACCAGAACCTTGATTCTGTCACAGCAGCTTGTGTCCTGCTGGGAGGAAGGCTGGGATCTGGTGGTTACTTGCTGGTGATGATTACCGGAGGTGAGCATTTCCATGGCATCCTCTATATTTCAAAACAGGATCAACACTTGACTAACTTCTCTAGGAGAGAGCGGGGCCCAGGAGAACTGGCTCAGAGATCTGGAGTGGGTGGTGACAGCCATTTGTAGTCCCAGTTTAGAAGTTCAAACCTGCAAGCCGAAGTGGGGAAAGTGTCTAGTGTTTCCTTCCAGAAAGCCCCATTTCCAGTGCAGGAATCTCCATCCTGGGCCACCACTTTCACACAGTGTATCTGTGTGGCAATAGGTCCCACCCTGCCAGTTTTATATTATGCAGGTTTTTAGGTGGTGTTTTATGTGTTCTGTGCCACAGATTTGTGTGTTTGTGTCCTGATCTGTAACTCCTTCCCTTGCCAGTTCCGTGTTAGGATTTTCTCCCTACTCTTTAGCAAAGGAAGAAGTAAGGTTGTTATCTTCATGTGTCCTTTTCACTCCAGTTTCTCAGGCACCCTGTGAGCATCATCTGAGGAGGAGAGGGAACTTCCTTATTCCCTCCTATTTGAAATGCTTTGCTTTGCAACTACAGTTTTTCTGTGGTTTAGGGCAGGAAAGTACCTGGGGGTTGAGGGGAGTGTGGGTAAGCAAGATTGATGTTTAAATTTATTTCACAGCTCCTTTATTCAAAGAGATGTCACATCTTACTTCTTGGCAGTCTTGTTTGAAACTGTGAGGGCAACTGGCAAACTGCTAGTGCTGAGTGTCTTGCCAAATACTATTGCAAAATACTGCCAGTGCAGAAGTTGCATAGCTTTACAGACTGTTATGTTTCTCTGGGAGTACCAGCTTCTGATCCTTTGCCTCTGATGAGAAGCAGGACTGACATGTTTCCATTGCCTTATGAGGCACTATCATGCTGCTTAGCTGCTGCTGTCTCTTCCAGCCCTTGGGATTAGTTTTCCTTCAATGGTACCTCTCCATCTCTTGCTTGCTGTTGTGAAATATCCGAGGAAACAGAACTATTTAAAAGATCTTCACTATATTGTTAATTGCAAAATACTTTGGAACAGACATCAGACCAAGGAAAGCTTTGCCTCCAATCCTGCACTCAATGTTGCTAATGCAGCAGGTGCATCAGAATAGATTTGCTGTGTTATATCCCATATCTGAGTGTTTATTGAAGTGCCATGCAACTCAATTCAATCCCAACTATTTATCAGTATAATACAGGATGCAAAATCTGATATCTAAATATAGGCAAACGGTGTACCTTGTAACTTTCTATTTTTCAGGAACTACTTGATAGCTATTTTAGAGCTTTGCATCATTAATCTGTGCTCAAATTGGTATTTTAATGAGAAAAAGGGCACTTGTGAAGATTATTGTCCCATGGTTTTGTATATAATATTGCATTACAATGACATTTCTGGATTCAGCTAGGAAGATAAGCTGAAGGGGTAAGTGCTGCTCATGGCTGAACATCTTAAATCATGCTGTTATGCTGGTTAGAAGGAGCCTTGGGAGGTGGGCAGTTAACTCACCAGCTTGAGTTAACTCTCACCCTGAGTGTTCAGACAGGGCTGCTCAGGGCTGTGTTAACCTGGGTTTTGAAAGCCTCCAAAGACAGAGGCTTCCCAGGCCCCCTGGACACCCTGTCTAGTGGTCAGTTATCCTTGTGGGGATTTCCCTTCTCAGGCAATGCACCAGTGAGTCTGTCTTGGTAACCTTCTCAAAGACATTGGGATGCTGCTGCTAGATACCCCTCAAGCCTCTTCTCAAGGCTAACTAAATAAGTCCAGTTGCCTCCAGCTCACCTAGAAAAGGTGCTGCAGCCCATGACTGCCTGTGCTTTGGCCTCTTCCATACCCTGTGTAGTTCCTGCTTAAGTAGAGAAATGTTGAATGCATGTGTTGGGATGCAAGTGTACTTAGTCTGCATGTCTCTGAACTATTGTGTGTTTATATTAATCGTTTAGGTTTAGACTTTTTTTTGTTTGTTTGCAAATTCCTAGTGTTAGGTATTTATGAACTGGGATCACTATCAAACCCTGAAATATGTTCTATACTAAGTTTAGTAAATAAGTAAAGACTGAGCATTCAGAAAATGAATGTTTTTACTCAACCGTGGTAGAATTTCCAGTTTATGCTGTATGTTTTGCTTTAATGCTGGAAAGAGCACAGAAGAGGGACAGGAGGTAGTTAAAGAAGAAAATAACTCCTGTACTCCCTTTGGATGGGACTTAACTATACCTTGCAGAAGCAAGATGCATTAAGTCTACAAGTTTGAAATGCTGCCAAAAACTACAAAACAGAGAAAACATAGGACGATTCAGAAATAAAAACTAGCTGGCAAAAGTATCCGGACTGACAAATGCCTTGAAGAGAAGTGCATCAAAGAACTAGGAGAGTTCTGCTTCCTTGCTGCCATAGTAGTGCTATATCTTTAATAGATTAAAGATATGGGAGGGGGGGAAGAAAAAAACTATGTTTTCATAAAAAGGTAAGTAAAAAGAGAATGTAGCATTAAGGAGTATATAGCAATGTTTTATGAGAGTTAAGAAATAAAACAGAAGGAGGTTATTTGGAGTCATAGTTGATGCTGATAGCCTAGAATCCAATTATCCAATTAACCTCCTGATTTTTTTCTTTTTTCAAATACTAGACCCTCCTATTTCATTTAAGCAATAAATGCAATGCTGTTAATTTAATCTCCCAGTACTCATGTAGAGATCTTGTAAATAACTAACTTGTTTTCATCAATTCCTCTTTAAAAGAGATCATGGATTTTTCAGACTAGCATTGAAATGGTTAAGCTGCATTTTAATATATATAAATTTCACCCTCCCAAATCATCCTTTGGTAAGAGGATATCTGTTGTCTTTGGAATTTTTGGGACTAACAGCTCTTTCCTGCCATCCTTCAGTTTCCAGAGCCCAGATAGAAAACAGATGAGGTTTCTCTGTCAGGAACCCCAAAACTGTCCCTTAGTTGTGTCCCTTGAAAATAATGTGACACTTTGAGCAGTGACAGAAAACCAGACAATTACTGTGTTCTGGTGAGACAGTGTGTGCTACAGAATTTTCAGCTGTCTTGGTGTAAAGTGTTTGTGTCAAGAATGAACAGTGCTGTTTGCAATGAGGTTTTACATCTTGTATGTGTGTCCACACACATTAAATGTAACTCTAAAGGCATATGCCAGATAGATTGGTTTAACTTCACTTTTCTTCAGAATTTTTTGGAGGTTGGCTGCCTCTTTGGTGCTCTTTTCATGTTAACTAATAGGTTATGTGGTGGATGAATAGGATTCTTTATAGAATTATCTAAAACCAAGCACTGATTTATTTGAAAACAAAGGGTTTCTTTAGAGCTAAGTTTAAGCTGGCATTGCCATGAATCCTAGAATTATTCTACATTTAAATGAGAGAACAGTGATGCACTTGTACTTGGGCTTTGAACAGCACAGAACTGTTGACCAGAGACTTGGAGGCTGCTGAGCAAATCTGTTTAGGTTCCTTTGCCGAAGTTTCCAAGCCTACTCTTCTCTCCTTACAGATGATGAGAAGCAAAGCTAAAAAGACACTATAAGTTGCATTGATCAGTTTGTTTGGAGGAAGGCAAGTTGTTTGCTGGTGTGTGATCAAAAAATGTATAAAATCCTGCTCTGTAGCAGTCTGAACACATACTTCTTCTCTGTTTTGCTTTGGGGTGTGTGGGGTCTAGAGCATAGCAGCTAAACAATACCTCACTTGTTTATAAAAAACCTTGGGAAGAAGGGGTGAGAAAGAAGAAAATATTTACAGTAGCTTTCTACCCAATTAAAATCAGAAGGCAGACTAAAAAAGAAAGAGTTCATCCACAGTCCAAGCCAATTAAAAGTAAATTTTGCTGCTTGGATGTTAATTTACACATCCAAGGCAATGTAAATTTAAACTAGAAGCTTGACTTAACCTCACCAGTTCAGATGAACTTCAGATTTATGACTCATTCAGTTTTGGTCATAGCATCTGGGTGTTTAAGCACATTTTATATGAATTGACATTAGAAATTCATAAACTGCCTTAAAATGTTAAATCTGTGGAGTACTTCACCAGAATGTGAAATAATGTGTGTAAATAATGCCTGTCTCGCAAACACAGCTCTGCAACATGAGCTGGCTCAGATCCTCAGTTAAGATATTCTTATGTTTTATGCCTTCAGCCATTTATCCCCTTGTTTAATTATCTGAGAATAAAACCAGATTTCTGTAGCTTCTCTCATGTATTAAAACGTATCTTGAATTTCTGTGCGAATACTTTAATTGTATTTGTTGGTATTAGTTGAGATTGTTTGTGGGTTTTTACACATAAAAGAATTGAAATAGAGGTAGAAGGAGGAATCTCATAACACTTACAGGGTTTTACTCAGAAATTAAAGTGCAAACTTGTCAATGCATGCAAAAATCAGTTTACTATTTTACATAGGAGCATCACTTGAAATGACCTGAAAGAAATTTTATCATCAACCACCCAGTCAAAACCTGGATAATTATTCAGGGAACCATGTTGGATGTGTGATGTGCACAGAGTAAGAAACAAAACAGTCCTTGAGAAGGAATCTGAAGGGGCTGAATATTTCAGAAGCTGTAGAGCAGAAGGAACAGAGGACAGCCTTGCAGCTCAGAATCTAAACAGGGACACACACACAGACATGCACAATTTGACACTTCTCTAGGAAAAGAAAGTTCATGAAATGAAAATATGTTGATATTAGGAACTGGCAAGGAGAAACCGGAGCATTCTTTGTCTTGGTTACTGCTCTATGGCTCGGCAGCCGGCAAAGGTTGATGACTTGGGTGCTTGGCCCTTTGTTTTGGTTTTGCTTCTTTAATTTATGAGTCAGAAAGTCCCTAAACATAGGACCTCATTTAAAGAAAAGAAAGAAAGAAAAATACGACAGATTATTAGCAATTTTAAAGCAAATGCAGTTGCTAAGTTAAAATATTGTGATAGTTGTTCCAATGTATTTACATATCTACCAAAGATGTCCATATGTTACATCAGATGTCACTTAAAATGGTCAATATGTTATCTCAAATCAGTCAGTGCCTGGTGTCTAGACAGTGAACACTGTCACTCCAGTCATGCTTGTTGCTGCAGAGCATTTAGATCAATCTAACAGTGGAGGAAAGCAGTGTTGTTCTGGTCTGCTGTGGGTGGTGTGTCCTGCTTTGGTCTCTCCACATGGATGCCACAGTTGGTCCCTGGATTCCTCTGATTTGGCTTAAAATGTGTCTCTGTTACAGTATTAGTTCAGGTGCACGCTTCTGGAGTACATCCCTTGTGGTTCACTCTGCTGAGGGGTCTTGGGGAACATGAGCTGGATTCCTTTCAGATGAAGTAAGATTGGAAGATGTTCTTCAGGAGTGCTGTTAGCACTGAACCAGGCCCAGGTGTCCTGCCCACAGGAGCGGGCGAAAGCTGGGTTGAAGGAAAACCTACAACCTGCCATGCCAGAATGGGTCATGTGGGTGCTGCATCTTCAGCATCAAATGTTTTCCTCTCTGTGGATATGCTTTTCTTGCACTGCATTATTTGCTAAGGTAGGCATTGAAACAAAAACTTCAGCAAGAGTAGATCCAAGCACCTGCAGCCTGCCTTTTCTCTTGATTTCAGGTGTAGCCTTGTAAGTCATTGCTCCTGAAAGTGTAAAACATCTCTGAAATTACTCTCCCTGCAAATGGCAGTCTCATTTTTCATCTTTGTTTTTCCTAGTTTCCTACCTGTCACCTGACTTCTCTCAGTGCTTCTCTCTGTGTTTCTAAAGCAATTTTTCTTCCCCTCTCTTCTAGTTTGCCACCATGGCATTCCCCACTCATTGCTCCTAGCCATAAGGTCTGTCTCAAGTGGTCTCTGCCCCAAAGATGCAATCTGTGTTTTATGAAGAAGTGTTGGCTTCAGTTGTTTTTAAAGCTCTTTCCTGGTGAAATCTCTTCCATTGCTTCACTACACTTCCAATATTTTTTCCATGTTCTTGTCTCCCCTCCTGCAGTGCTTATTAACCTGAACCTTTTCTGTGCTCATTTTAAGCTCATTAGGACTTGTCCCAAAGAGACAATTCCTTTCTCTTTGAAGTAGTCTTCCAAGGTAAAAGTCACTCCTCAGGTGGGTTCCTCCCATCCCACTCAACACTAGTTTGTCCATCCCACTTCCCCGTAAGTCACATTTTCTGGACGAATTTTCATTCTTATTTCTGTTCCCTAGACCTGCACAGGTAGGACCACATCTTTCCTAAGTATTCAGACACAAACAGAGTGAAGTAGAAGGACTTTTTTGAGTTCAGCAGATTGTACTCAGGCTTTCCACTCATTTTATCTCACAGCAATATTTGTCTAAGAACAGCATGACATTTGTCTTTGTGACCTGCTGTAGTTCTGAGGCCTTGTTTCCCATCCTGTATTTCCATATTAGATGTTTCCTGCCATGGGCAATATCTTGCACATAAGCTGCTATATTTCACTTCACTCTCCCAGATCACTACTCTGTCCTGATGATGATATATTTAACCTTTGTTTCTCACATCCAGAACTAATATTTATTCTTCCTGCATGTGTAGCCTGGTTGTTAAAATATCTCAAGGCAGTTTCAAAGCTTTTCTAAAGGGAAGGTGTAACATCTGTGATTTCTCTCCTACCTCTCTAGAAGGCTGTCAGAGGAAGTTAGCAATGTGATTTAACAAATCTCTTTTGGCTATTACTTAGGATTATCTTCCAGGTGCTGCTAATTGATCTGTTTTAGATTGTTTTCTCCAGGGATTTGAAGTTAAACTGACTCACTGGGTCTTTAATATTCTTAACTGTTGCTTTTTGTTGCTTTGGTTTGTTTACTTGGGTTTTTTTCCATTGTACAGATGTGCACACACTTTCATTCACATTCCCTGTCTCTCTCCCATTCCTCCTAAAATCTTACCTGTCATTACTATTATTTATGCCAGTCACTGCTTGCATTTGACCCCCTTGGTGAAGACTGATGTCCTAGACATGATAGTCTTCTGGGTGTCATCTCTCATCAGCTTTTCTTTGTGTTGACTAGGGCCAGAAGGTTTTTCTTGCTCTTAAACTATAAACATACTGATAATAAGGATTTCTTTTTGTTGCTAGTATTTTTTTTTTTGCATTATAATTCTACCTTAACCATGCTGATTCTCATAACTAGGCACTTCTGCAGATTTTATGTTTATTGCTAGCAATTTGACTATGTTTTCACATTCTGTGTCTGTCTTTCTGTGTCTGACAAATAAATCTTGTGATACTTCTGTTTATTTTACAGGGCACAAGCACAGATGATCCTGTTGTATTGTTTCGTAGAGGAATTGCTGCTTCTTTCTTGTCTCCCCTCTTAATGTCCCCTGTTCACATTTTCTTCACTACATTCTTGGGCTTTCCATTTGTCTAGAAACAAATCTAAAGGATATGCTGCCTTTTTTTGCCTTTTTATATGTAGAAAAAATCTGATTTTGAAACAAAAGAAGCACTAAAGCACTAAAGTGCTGTCACTTCACAGGCCTTTGCTCCTTATACTGTGGGACTTTTAAGATACCACATAGTAGTAGATTCCCTGTTCAGGCTCTTGGGTTTTACTTCTAAATTGCTAGTTGTTTGACATGTAGATTTGAGATATCAAACAAATAACCCTGGTGCTCCGAGGTGGTTTTTAATGGCTTTGTTGTTGTTTAAACTG
This sequence comes from Toxostoma redivivum, assembly GCA_013397375.1. Lineage (NCBI taxonomy): Eukaryota > Metazoa > Chordata > Aves > Passeriformes > Mimidae > Toxostoma > Toxostoma redivivum. The sequence goes on along the minus strand of VXBI01008041.1, from coordinate 368,042 downwards.
ATTAGCCCTGTCAGTGCAAATGGCTTGTTCTTGCAAGGCTTCAGATTCTGCTGGCTGTCATTGTGCTTGTTGTCTGCCATTGTGCACAATGACAATGGATCTACCACAGTAGGAAACATCCATTTAAAACCTAAGGAGAGTGTATTCTTTCAGATTTACGGAATAACAGAATGGTTTGGACTGGAAGGGACCTTAAAGATCATCTGGTCTGTAACCTCAGCCCATCATGGAATGGTCCAGATTTTGTTTCTCAGGTTGTTGACACTGTACAAAGGTCACATGCTGGATCCAGACTCTTCCAACCGTGGATTTATTTCCTTGGCTCATTACAGCAATGAAAGTAGAACATTTTAACTGAACCACTCCATCAGAATGGAAGGCTGCTTGACGTGGGTGACCTCAGCAATTAACTGAAATGCCTCCCCTTGCTGTTTTGAATGGGGAATGCTGCACTGCATTCCGCTCCCAAGAGACAACTGAACCTTTGCACATTCACCCTTGGTGACACCATTGATGCTAAAGGCTTACCGTTGCCTTGCTTCACATCCAGGGTGAGTGAAAAAGGCACCCACCCTGCTCTGGAAAGCCTGTCAGTTCAGGACTTCCTCTGAATTAAAGCTGTGACATGTGCTGCCACACTGGGAAAAGAAAAGGATCTGGTTAAAATGTAAGACAAATTCAATAGTTTATGTGTTCAGAAGGTACTAACAATTATTTGCTGGAACAATCTTTTGTTAGTATCCAATTTACTTAATTTTGTGGTAAATTTGTCCCTGCCCCCTCCCCCCAATATATATTTGGGTTTTTTTGGTGGGTGGTTTCTTTCTTTACAAAAGAAAATCTCAAAGTTATAATTATTATTTTAGTTATAAAGTAAAGGAGTGTGAGTTCTGCATGTTTTCTTCTCTCCTTCCAGACACTACAGGAAGTCATGGTCTCTCCTCTCAACTTTCCTGGACACACAATAAAAAAAACTTAATATAATCCCATGTAAATTACATAAGTAATCCAAACATCTAGTTTTCATACTTTCACAATTCTAGTGGTCATACAAGTATAGTCTGGTTTTATCTGTCCACCGTGGTAGGCATATTAATGCTTTCAATTTTTACTTTATGTGAAGCATCCAAAATGTATTTTTCTTTGGTGTTCGTTTGATGTTTTATTTGTTCACCTTTTGTCTCACTCAACCATTGGTCCTTTTGTTAGTTGGTAGAAGTTCTACTGCCTCTTGTTTATTCTATGAATTGCTCTGGCTTGTGTGACATGGGACATCCTTGCCATAAGCCAGATTTGAAAATGTGGTACAAGTTTCACTGTGCAGGTTCATGTTATGGTTTAACTCCAGGTGGCAAGCAGCCCCTTGCTCACTCCCCCTGTTCCTGGTAGAATGCAGGGGAGAACTGGAGAAAGGTAAAACCCACAGGTTGAGCAAAGAAAGGTTTAAGAATTGAAATAAAGTAAAATAGAAGAAGAATGAAAAGGGAGAAAATGGAAAGAGGAATAAAACCCAAGAGAAAGAAGTGATGGACAATACAATTGCTCACCATGCCCTGATCCCCAACCCATCCCTGAGCAGGGATTGGTGGCTCCTGGCCAACTCCCCCAGTTTATATGTTGAGTATGATGTTCTAAGGTATGGAATATCCCTTTGGCCAGCTCAGGTCAGCTGTGCCAGCTGTGATCCCTCCCAGCTTCTTGTGCACTGCTCAATGGCAGAGGATGGGAACCTGAAAAGCCCTTGACTTAGGGTAAACATTGCTTAGCAACAACTAAAACATCAATGTGTTATCAACACTGTTCTCATACTGCATCCAAAACACAGCACTGTACCAACTAATAGAAAAAAAATTAACTCTATTCCAGCTGAAACCAGGATAGTGCACAATGCATGCAATAAAGTGTATATGAAAAACTTCATTTAGCAATTATGACTATAGGAATGCTGGAAATAAGAATCAGCAGTAGCAACAGCCAGCTTCCTTACTGTGACTTTAAAAGCGTCCTGATTACTTCTGCATTTCTGTTCTCAAAATTAGTCATCATTCCTGTAAGAGTGAGAAATAAACAGTGGTTGTATTTTCTGACTTTGGACGTGCTTCTAATCAGTCGGGGGAGGTAGATGGGGGAAGGATTAAAATTTCCACAATTACCCCAACTTTATTTTAACAGAGGTGTGTGGTGAGGACCCCTTGGCTGGAGATTGCCCAGCACCCCAGGTTCCCTAGGGGAGGTGACCGCAGCAGCAGGCAGGTGTCCCTGAGGTTCTGGTGTGGCAAGGGCTGCTTTCGGGAAGGTGTAAATTGGAGACAAACAAATCAAA
>VXBI01008041.1:271623-365678 GCA_013397375.1 Toxostoma redivivum | reverse complement strand
AAAAAAAAAAAAAAGAGCAGCCTAGGCCTGGGAGAACCACAGTTACATAAAGGTGAACAATGAAACATTATTTCTCAAGTGGGTATTTTGAAGGGCTGTTACTGCAACACTTTTTAAATAAATGAAAGGCACATTTGAATCGGAAGCAATTTGGTGTAGCAAACTGCTGCTGACTCATCCCAGACCTGAGGGGAAACAGAGCTGCTGTGACATAGAGAGATTTTTGAGTGCTTGTATGGGATGTGCTTCAGAGGATCCAAGAGTGAGAGATATTAGTACCCTCCTCCAACACTGCTCCTATTAGCATCCACTAGCATGGTGCACATTCCAGTTAGGAGATCCTCATCACCACTGCAATTACATCCAAACGCAGGTTGATTGTTGGTAGCTTCTTGAACGTTATACAGATTCCACACATATCCCATATTTTAATACCAATGTAGTAACAACGTATTTATCGAGAGCTTGAATGCAGGAGATGTACATCTTGAGTTCTCATGACTTTGCAAAATCTTGTATCTTCTTTCTAGAGCAAAATTTTTTCTTTAATTCAAAGATTTATAAAAACATTTAATAAACCAGGTTGACACAAAGATTGCCATGTAATTTAAAAACTCTGACATTTTGCTCTTTTGTATTCTTGTGCACACTTAGAATTGTGTTCTTATCTGCAAAAACTGCCGTAATTTGTACAGCATTGTTGGAGAAAACTGTAGTTGGAATAAGACTTGGTCTCGATACATCCAAGAGTAGCTTGGATTGTGTGCAGGAACATTTTCTTATGAAACATTTGCGTAATTCAAACAATGACTTCAAGAAAATATCGTGTCTTTTAAATAATCTGGTTCTTACTGTCCCTTTTAAAATGGCTGTATCTACATCAAAGCTAAATGTCAATAGATAAAATTTTGTTCTAATTTCTCCTACCCAGTAGTCATGTTCCATGCTGTAACCTACAGTATCTTGTCTAATTCCTTGTGGTCCCTACCCTGTAACATCAAAAAATTGTTGACCTCAAATATTACATACTGCCATGTTCCTTTTTAAAGCTGCCTAACGTAACAGTGGTCTTGAATTAGTATTGAGATTAGATGGATTTATTTAATTGTTGCTTATACTCCATACTTGGATTTACAATATTCCATTAACTAGCTTCTGCTAGATTGCCTTATTGTAAAAAGAAATGTAAGTTAAAGAAAAAAATAGTTTAGTGGAGTCCAGAAGCTGATCATCTGTACCTACTTCTTGTTGTGTTGGTTTTACTGGGTATAAGAAGACCATATGCATCTTTATGCAAAATATTGCTGATGTATCTTTTTATAAATCCTTTCGAAACTCACTTGAAAGTTCAGACCCATATGTACCCTTCAAACATTGACCCATAGTTCCTAGGACAGAAAATGTGAAAATGAAAATATTCTTGGAGAACAACAATCAGACTCTGGCTAGTAGATGAATGTACATATTCTCTGTGGGTCGGGAATAGGGCTGGAAATCTGGCAAACCTGTGAAATGGCTAGATAAACAAGTAAGCAAAGTAAGGTCAGCAAATAATAAACTCTTGAAACATTTGTCATAAATCTGTGTCCTTTTTGGATTATAAGATACATCTTCCTGCTTTGGTAGATGGTTTTTTTTTCATTGTTGCTATATTTTTTCTACACTGAGTATTTTCTACACTGGTGTATAACAGTGCTTTAGTAGAATTAATGTGTCTTTTGCCATAAACAGTTTGTTGGAAGTATTAATAGAATAGCAAAAACAAATCTGTCCTATTCTGTAGATCCTAGGCTGCCTTTAAAATGCTTTTATTTTGGAAAAAGCCTGTGAGCCTTCTGTGGGGGGACATACCACTCCTAACCAGAGACTTGTTCAGTTTCATTTGACTAGAATACCAGTAAATAGCTTGAAAATGCAAATGGGGTCCTTGTGTTCTTGCTCATCTCTACAATTTGAGGAAGAACTCTTGACATTCTGGGTAGACCCCACCTACATAACATTGTGTGCCAGAGAACTTGTTTACCAAAGCATGTTTGTTCACCCCAGCCTGTATTTGCAATTCTAGTAGAACGTGCTGTAGCTGGGATTCAGGAGGTTGAAATAAGAAACATCCATACAGAATTACCACTTAGAGAGATTTTTTTCTTTTATACTTAGCTTTGGTATACCTTCCTGCACAAATTGCTCAGATCTCCTGGAAACTCAGAGACTTGACCTATTTTATAGAATTGTATTTATAAATGGAATTACAGAGAGTGTTGAGAGCAAAATGCAGGTCATACAGTACTGTCAGTTGGGAGGGTTTTTGGCAATTTATACTTTATAGGCTGTATTTGATAACTTCAGCTTCACAATGTTTACCAGTGCAGTAATTTATTACTGTGTTTTATGCATGTCTGCTGAAACTAGTCCCAGAACATGTCAGCATGCACCAATAAGCTGTATATGTGACATGTCAAGCACATGTGTTGCTATATGCCTATAATGCAGCTGGGTATCTTTGTCCTTTTGTTATTTATATATCCCCTTTTGTTATCTATGTATTCACTCTTGCAGGACTTGGTGGTAAGCCAGGTCCAATGTGCTTCTTTTTTCCTTGTGTGCTTGGAACCCAAATCAATCTTTTGTGCTTCCATGTGAGCAAGTGGAGGTGGCTTGAGGCAGTATCCACACTCTGGGTCTCTGAGATAACTGATAACTAAGGTAAACTAGGCTATCAGGAATTCCGCATTCACACTGTTCTTCTTCTGGTGGCTAAACTAGTTCGTGGAGGTTTCACTTGGGTACCTGCTCCAGACTGCACACTTGCAGTGAGTGAGGGCAGCTGCAGGGCAAAAAAAGATACTCTGATAGCAGTGCTCCTCCTAAGGATACAGCTATGGTTGGATGATGTCTCCTGGTGGAACCCTGCCAGTTAATGCAGTGATAAGTGAATAGGATGTAAACAGCAGGGTTTGGGTCAGACAGTTCATGTGCACCGAATTCACCATTCACTTTAAATGCCTTGCATGCTAAGTAATTTTTAGAAACTGATCATAGAAAAAAGTGAAACTAACCGGAGAAAAAGTACTTCATATATGGTAGCAATAATACATTTTGGTGTGTGCATGAGGGAAGTAAAGAACTTGAGGAGGATGAAGACAGGAAAATAGAGATACATGTATTGAAATTGCAGATATGGTATTTTACTGCCTGATATTGCTTTTTTTTCTTTGAAATCGTTAATTTCTTTACTTTCATCGTTCATTTATGCTTTTGGCAGAATGCTTGCTTGTGTACTAGTGTTCCTTTTTAGTATATGCTTCAGTTGATTTAAACCAGTTTTCTTCAGAGCTTCTGTGAAGAATTTCTTTGATGTGGTGCTGCTGTCATTTTTCTGGTTCATGTTATACTCTCTGATGTTCATGAAATGATGCAATTTATTACTGTTTTTCTATAGGTTCCCATCATTTTGATATGTGGTGTTTGCTGTGCTAAGGGAGAGTCCATGTAGTGTTGTTGCACATTGTAGTTTTGATATTCATTAACCTCTGTGCTCCAGGACATTCTTCTTGTAATACATGGATCATCATCTTTGTGTCTGGAGTGCTGGAAAACTGGCAGTTCACTGTGTCACTATGAATGAAGCCTCCTTTTACTTGCCAAGTTCTTACGCTTTGTCAAAAGATAATACTAAAATCTTTCAGCCGTGTTTAGGTGGCTTGTGGTAGTTTCTGGTGGGTTGGTTAGTTTGCTTGGGAGAAGGGGTTGAAGTATGTATTTGCAATGAATCAGTCTTTTAATTATTCATTTCATCCCTTCAACTTGAAAGACTGTCATCTTAAGACATTCTGTAGCTGATCTAGCATACAAAAAGAAAGTAGGGAAAAAAACATTTCCTCTGCGCAGCTCATGTAAAACTGTTACTCAGACTCCTCTAATAAGCACAGGCATGCAACTATAAAAATGAGTTAAATGAAATCTATTAATATGCATACATTCATTAAGTGTTACAAAACTAGCTTTGGTAAAGAACAGTTACCTGGTGATACTGTTGCTTGCACCTGCATTGTGAGCTTTAAATCTTTCCCAGCTGGCATTTCTTCCACAATTTTAACTCTGAGGCTTTCAGCTAGTTCACTTTCCCACTGAACTTCTTCTCTTACTTGATGTTGTAAGAGTTGTGTGTTTTCTGGTGAATTATGGGGTCTTTGTGGCAGCCTGGTGCTAGACAGTATTTGCCCAGAATTGCTGTGCCTGTGTCCTTGTGAGGCCCATTCATTGCAGCCTGAGACCTTTCTGAAGGGTGATGTCCTCAGGATGCTCAAGGCTGTGCAGGTGGATACAACCTTCTGGGAGTTGGGTTTTCTGATTAAAACAATTGGCACATGCCATGTTAACTACGGTAGCCATTAATTGTTTCCTGAATACAGTCTAAGTTTAGGGCTTGATGGGCTAAAGGCTAACAATAATTATTTTAAAGATCGCTTCATATATATTACTGTATCATGTTTGGAGGGTTTTAAACAGACACATTTGGTTTAACTGGAGTTAACAGTTGGCATGATACTGCCACAGAAGAAGTTTTAATTCCAAACACGATCTCATCTTAGTATCCAAACCTCTTGACTATTAATAGTCTGTTTTGGGGCAAGGAGATTGTGTTTTCCTTAGTGTGAGGAGTAAGATACAAAGCTTGGTGTTAACAGAGAAAAGCTAAGATATTCCTTTGAAGATGCAAGAACTGAAATGGAAGGCTGTGGTGTTAATGTTTGAAGGTGATAGTGAGGTAATGATTTTGTTGCTCAATGACCTGCTGTGTTTTAGAAGTAACTAAAATTTTTGGACTGTGCTTGTCAAGTGGTTTGGGCTGTGCTTTTTGTGTGAATATTTGAATGTGTACAAAAGTTTCACAGCATATTCATATGGAACAGTACTCACTAGCAAAACTTCTGGCTGCATTTAAACATGTAATCTGTATTCCTGCTTGTCTTTGTCTTACAATGTTTTCTTATGCTCTGTTTTTTTTTTCCTGTATAGTTCTCTTGATGTTATAAAATGAGACTTTTGATCTTTGGTCAGGGACACGGTTTTCATACTAATTTAAGGACATTTTCAGTAAAACCAGAACTGAATAGTTCATATTGTTGCTACCTGTTCTTCCTGGGCTTGGAGAAATATGTTAAAGGTACTCTGCATTTCTGTGACCTCTTGCATTTGCAGTTGGTTGAGATGGGTCCTTCATTTTTCTTCCCTTTTTTCATGTTTTCCACCCCCACCACCCAATCACTGATGTTCCTTGAGCGAAGGCTTAAAATAGTTGGGATGGCAGCGCACTACACGGATTTGTAACATTCCTTAGAAGCAAAGTACTGCAAAGCAGTGGAAATGAGATTCTCTGTGTGTATTACTGCCCAGAAAATATAAATGGGGAATGCAAGGGAGTTCCTGGGGACAAAAAATGTCAGAATGAATGCTGACCTTTAACTTCACTAAAAGGCAAGTTGAGTTCCGCGCATTTCTCTGTGTGCTATGCAGTTAACCACCAGGTATCCACCTTGACTTTAAAATATTAGCCTTTAAAAGCTCATCAAGCAAATCTGTAAATGACAACTTATTTAAATTTTAGGAACTTAACAGTGTTTTGCATAGTATGATGCACTAGATAGATGTATGTGCTGTGGAATTCATTCAGGCAAATTACAATTTAAGGATATGTACCGTGTTGCTAATCTCTAATTACCTTCACCAGAACAGGGAGAGGAACCGCATGAAATTAACACTCGACAGCCCAGTCTTCACAGAGGGGTTTTAGGTGTGAGGAAGGGCAAATAGCCACTCTTTAGTCAAAGGTTTAGGGCTCAGACTGTGTGGACAGGGAGACAGAGTTAAATTATCTCCAAGCCAGGGTCATCCTCTCACCTTTCTTAGGTTGGGGCTGTACTGTAAATCAGTCCAATAGCTCCATTTAACTGATCTGCTGACAAGTGAATGATTAACTGAAAACTATCAACCAGACAGAAGTGGAACGCTGCTCAACAACTGCGAAGTAAAATAGCTCTTGAATACAGATTACCTGACTAAATTATTTGTCAGTGAGTTATTCTAACTGACTGAAGTTCAGAAGCATTCTGGTGTGAAGCTCACCACAAGAAGTCCCAGCAAAGCCTCTTTAAACCCTCTCCATGAATGCGGAGGTAACCTTGTCAGATCCGAATGAGCAAGAGAAGGCTGTTGCTACAATGCCAAGTCTCAATACCTAGCAGTACCCATCCAAAACCATAAAACTCCAAAATCAGGAAAGGGCAGGTTAGGATGGGAAAATTCCTCATTTCTTCCTGTGTGGACTCTACTGAAATGGAAGCTTGTGATCCAGTTGACTTGTAGCTTGTGTGTACACAGTTGCAACACACAATCCAAACACTGACGTATTTTAAAAACTGCCAAACTGTGTCTCTGAGTTGTTTTTGGAGAGTGCTTGGAGGACTGCCTGACACATGGGTGTAGTATTATGCAGGAATACTTCTGCAGCAGGACTGTTCAGAAACAGGATCTCCTGAATTGCTCCTTGCCAGATACTTGCCAATACCTGAAACTGTTGAAATGAGCACTGTCATGTCCTGTCAGGCCCAAATACAAGTCTTGTGAAGACAGGCCTGTAGAACATGGGGCTTCTCCATAATCAATAGAACAGTTCCTGATGACAACTTGTGGGATTTTGGGGACACCCTTGTGTTACAGGGGTAATACAGTGGAGCGGACTGCAATATTTTCACACTTGCTCGTTCTTTATATGGCTGTTGAAATCCCAAGAAACATTTCAGGCATTTATAGGGAGGAAGCTAAAACGGCACAGGCTTTTAACTCATCCTATTTGTTACCATTTGCATTAGATATTCCCTGCCTTTTAAGCCTTCTCTTTCTTCTTTGAAAGCATAGCAGATCCTCAGTAAACATGAGGCTTTACTTAATGGGTGTGGTGATCTTTTCTGTTAAATAGAATCCATGCTAACTCCTGTTTGTCTCACACTTTTAAATCTCGTTAAAAAAATAAAGTGAGGAGTGATACTGTCATTACAGGAGTTTCCCCCTCCCCCTTATAATTTTTATAACTGTTTTAAGGCTTCCATTTGCTCAGGAAAACTTACCAAGTTACACATAATTTTAAGAAGTCCGGTTGAATTTTAACGAGGGTATTGAAACTTACCCCTGAAATTTCAGAGGCTGCAGAAATAGTTAGTGCTAGGTACCATATAAACCTATGTCGTTTTCCCTGTGTTATTGCTCCTGCCCATAGGGAAGGAGAGCTGTCATTACAGCGGCTGGTTGGTTTAATTGATGGCCTTGCCGCTGGATTGTGGGCACCCCTGGACACGCTGAAGAGTTAAACTGAAACCCCTCGGGTGCGCAGGGGTGTTTTAAAGTTATTTTTACCAAAGCGTTGCTGTTTTTCCAGAGTTTCTGTGGGGAGCCGCCCAGCAGAAGCAGGAGCAGGAGCATCCCCCTAGGGGCTGGGGTGGGGAGAGGGGACTGAAACCTTGGCATTAGGGGAAGTGGAAACTTGCCCCTAAAACAAAGTATGTTTTTTAAAGTTTTTTGTTTTAGTGTAGATATATAGAAATATATATGGGGGAGGGGAGGGGGAGAGGATCTCACCTCCCGGCCCTGTCCCGCAGCCCGGGGCACGCCGGGCTCTGGGCTCCGCGGAGCGCTGCGCGGGCGGGCGGGCAGCCTGGCGCCGCGGGCGTGGAGGGGCGGGAGGCAGGCAGGGAGAGACGGAGGGAGGGGAGAAGAGAAGGAGGGAGTGAGAGAGAGAGAGAGAGGGCGGCCCAGGCGGAGCCGCCTTTCTCTTTCCGTGGCCGCCGAGCCCCGAGCGCGTTGTCCTGCGGGGGCGGGCGATGGCCGCGCCGGGCAGCGGCGGCGGGCGCTGGGCCGGGAGCGGCAGGAACGCCTTCGCTTCCTAGAAGTCGAGGAGACGAGAAAGAGTTGCTGGGGTGAGGGCGAGAGAAGCTTGGTTTCGTTCCCGAGGTCCTCCTCGGTGGCTGCGCCGGTGAGGAGGAGGAGGAGGAGGAAGAGCAGCAGGAGGAGGACGAGAGGAAGGTGGGTGCGGGTCCGTGGTGCCCGGGGAGGGGAAGCGCGGCGGCCTCTGCGCGGTCGTTCTCGTCCTTCCCCGAGGGGTTCGCAGCCAGGACGTGCTGCTGTTTTGGGAGAGGAGCACTGAAGCGTCTTAGGCAACGTTGCTTTGTCGGGATTTAGGTACCCTTGAGGAACTTAATTTTGTGGAGGTTAATTAAAAGACTGTTGTAAAGTATTATGGCTAAAGCTGTTTTGTCCGGTTTTTTTTGTTTTTTTTTTTAAGTTTTCCTCCTCTAGCAGCTCATAAAGGTGTAACTGCTGCTTCTAAACGTGCAGTAGTTTTGCAGGATGGAATGCGCCTTTCTCATTGCCCATTAAGCTTAGGGGACGTTGTCATGCGGGTAGTGCATTTCAGCACAGCAGTGTCACCTGAGTGCCCTTATGTTTCTTTCTGCACTGAAGATCTCTGTGAATATCACTTGCTGCAGTATCCTTGTAGCTAAGGTTTGTTTATAACTTCTTTCAGACATTCCAAGTGGTTTTACAGACACACATAGAATGAGACTGTATTTTTAAGGGTTGTTGTTACTCTATTTTGGGTTCTTCTAACGTTAGTGTTGTTTCAGTCTCAGTGTCTAAATATAGGGTTTTTTTTTTTATTCACCTGCACATCAATCTCTTCAATGACTGTAATATGAACTAATGGTAAAAACAGAAGGTGCATATGGAGGAGTATTTTCCTGAAGGCTTTAAGATACTTTTGATTTCAGGAAAAATTGTTACTAGCTTTTGGAAAGCATTTTGGAAAGTTTAGCGTTGTTACGGTAGTCTCCATGCATTGTATTTCTTATAACTTAAAGCTAGGAAACTGACCTGTTTCTTAAAAGATACTTTGAGATCCTAGTTTATATCAGAAATGCAGCACAATTGACTTGCCCATGTCAGTGAGAAGTACTGGTTGTTTTAAAAACCTTGGCAAAGCTGAAGAAGTAGGCAGTAGTGGTTACATGATAATGTAACATAATGATAATAACAACATAATGTGTTAAAATTGCTTTCCATCCTCGAATTCCCACCTGTGATGTAAATTACAGCCTCACCACATCTGACGTTGTTGCACCAAATTCTATTTTCTGTACATAAGCCACTAATCTGTGAATTCTTATGAACTGAACCTTCTCATTCTCTGTGCAGCACAGAAATATGTGAGAGTTCAGTGTATGCTCTTACCTGTGGCAGTCTGTAAACTGTCCCTGAAGAATGGACGTAGAATACTTGCTGTGGTTGCACTGATGTAACATGGTGAATCAAATGGTGGTGAACGACATGCAGCTGTATATTCCTTTGTATATAAAGTGTCTTTTCTCTTGCTTGCCTTTTATATTCTAATGTTTAAGTTGTTGCCTTTTCATTATCCAACAGCTTTACGGTTTCTAAGCAGCCATCAATTCTGTAAAGCACAGACTTCAAAAGTGTGATTTCTGGATTGTGGCCTGTAGCTTGGATTTGCATATTTCATTATGTTATTATCCAGCTGTATTTTGTTATATGGATTTTTCCCTTTTGCTGGTCACAGTGAGTAAAATCCCAGAACTCTCTATATGTTCAATGTGTTAGCAGTAACATCCATCTTAAACAGATTAGAATTCTGTATGTAGTGAAACACTGGGAGAGCAGTTGGTGACTTCTGTTGAAGGTCATGTAAGAACATGTCCAGTATATCTGGAATTGAAATGTGGTGTTCTCTCGTTTAATTTTCAGCCAGAGGGGTAAAATGAGGCTGGATTATTTGCTTGGTGTTTACTGAAGTCTGACTGCCCTCTTATGTAGAACTGACTATGTTGCAGGTGGCTGCTGTCAGCTGTCAGTAAGACCTCTTCAAAGTAGCTTATGGTGCTGTTTCTGCAACTCTTGAGCTGTGCTATTCTTAGGCATCTACATTTAAAATTTAATTGGACCTGGTGGTGTATAGGCAGACTGAGAAAGCACACCAAGAAATACACAGGTAACAAGTGTAACACAAACTGGATTTTTTTAAATATACTCTGTGTAAGTTGTATCATCTGAGGCACATAATGATCCTTGTGGATACTATGGACACAGGCTAAAGTTGAAATTATTATTGAGATGTGTTTAGGATTAAAAGACAACTGCCTCTTACTGGCAGTATTTGTTCTTAAGACCCATTTTATTACTCAGGGTTTGCTTACCACAGCAGAGAACCTCTGTTCTGTCATGTAATAAATATGAATGCAAATAGGTCTAATCCAAGCCATGAATCTTGTTATATGCCAGTTAAGAGTAATTTACTGGAGCTTCTTTTGGGAGGTGGGGCAGAAGGGACGGTCTTGGGTGCAGTACAGTCGTGGGAAGGTAATGTTTGTCTGAGTTCTCCAAAGTCAATTCAATAGAGACAAAAAGAGGGTAATTACTTACTTCATTCCTTCGGTTGCGTTTTCACTTTACTTGCAGTTCTTTCCTCTAAGTAGAAAGATTCAGTTGAATTGGACTTTGCCCATGTTGCTGCAGAGGAGTGGTGCTACTAGAAATTTTTAAAACTGCTAGGTTGTGGGTGGATGTGTAAACAGGGAGCAAGCTTTTTCCTTTATACCAGTGGCTGAATTCTCAACTCTCTCAAATTGTACTTACAAGGGAGTGTGGAGATAAGCCAGGGATTGACTAGAGTATTTTGTTTAGTGCTCTCTCTTTTAATTCAGGTGAAGTCTCGCTAGAGGTCTACCCTGGTGTCTAGTGTTACTGTATTAAAAATTGTATGTAATGTGATATTTAAAAGGATGTCTTTTGTGAATGAAACCTGTTTTCTCCAGAACCTTGTTATTGAACAGCTTCTGGCCATCCCTGTCTCTTTAGAGATTAGCAATCTGTGTTTTGCTTTTGGCTTTTTCTGAAGCATTTGACTTCACTGACAGTCCTTCGTCCTGTATTTCTGTTGCACTGGATTCTGAATATCTTGTCCCCCATTTCCTGTGTGTCAGCTGCCTGTCTGGTAACAAGAATGGGACACTATTTCTCCATAGAGAGGTTGAGAAAAAGTTGACTTTCTGGGTTTTCTACAAGATTGTGTAAGGTCCAGTGATATGTTGAGCCATCATCAATGTATTTGTGGAGAGGACTGAGGAAGTGATGAAAAGTAAGCCAAAGCTGATACTTTCTCTAAAGATAGAAGAAATAGGGTAGAGTTTATAGCAAATAAGACTGCCTCCTGTGCCTTGCTTTCAGTTTCTTTATATGCAGGTTCCTTCTGTAACTGGAATCACAAGTGAGATTTTCAGCAGCTGGTTTAATAATGACTCAGGCCCAAACTAAGTCCTTCAGCGTAGATGATTAATGTATAGGGAAGTGTGTGTATGCTGTTCCAGTGTTCTGTTCCAGTGGATATGGATCCTGTTGATACCTCCAAACGTGCTTGCAGGGAGAGTCTTTTGTGGGTTTTGTCTGTTCTTGTCTCTGCTTCCCTTGTGTTACTCAAAGAGTGAGTGTGATTTGCCCTGGCCTTACAGGTACTTAAGGCAATGTTGGCAGCAGCTAGAGAAGCACCAGATGAGTACACAGCTACTTGATCTAGCCTTGGACATTCTAGGCAGAGGTTGAATCATAATCAACCAGAAAAATAATCTTTTGATGTACAGTGATACCATCTTTAGGCAATTAATATTAAAAAAAAATAGAAAATGTTTCCAAAATGAAATAGTCTGATTAAACTTCAGAAACCTTTTCTAATAGAGTTTGCTTATATAGAAGAGAGTAAAAGGAGGATACCACATACTGTTAAACTATGTCTTATTTGCCTGTTGCATGTAGCTATTAGGAGGCTGCACAGATTTTATAGTCAGGCATTCATTTGTGGGCGTAGTAGATTTTTGTATGCTCTTATGGTGTCAGGGTTCTGCTACTGCCATGCTTTTGCTTCACTGCAGGCAAGGGTCAGCCTGAAAATTGATGTTGTTGTGGCTTCCTGCAGGAAACGGTGAAAATACTGCTGGTTTTTTGACAGCCCCCATGGAGAGAATGGACAGTGTAACTGTTGATAGGCTTGAAACTCTGCCAGGAGGACTGGTGACTTCTGATACACTCTAACTTTTTCTGTGCTTTCTCCTGTTCCAGGCCTCCATACTGTAGCAGCTTAAGTTTTAACTGTTTCTGGACAACACTGGTCTCAGCATTAATCTGTCTTGCAGGTTATCTGCATTACCTACATCTTTCACTGGTGGTCAAGTTTGATTTGAGGGGATTTACTTTGCTATGTCCTTTTCTGAAGTTCCCTTCTCTTTTGATCTGTTACCAAAGTTGAGCCGAGGGGCTGTTTGTTGTTAGCTCCAGGAAATGCTGTAATCAGAGGTAGAGACTTCTCTGCTGACAGTCTGTTAAACCCACTCATACCTGGCATCCTTCAAACTGCTGCAATTTCCACTTTTGAAGCTGTGGATAAAAATGTCTCATATGTTTTCTCTCTGTTATTACTTCATCTATAGTTATCACAGCATTAGTGGTTTTTACCTGCTGTTTAAACTACAGCTGTGTTCCTAACTGCAGCATAGTAAAGATTAAGGCAAGTCTGTCCCCATTTCTATAGCCAGACCTACAGTTCAGATGTAAGAAGCTCTCAAGAGCTGATATGCTCAAGGCAAATAGAAATTGAAAGAAAGCTCTGATGCGCTGGAGCTTAGTGGCAAAGTGAAAATGTAGTTCTTCCAAGTTTGTCAGTTCAGCTTAGCGTTGGTGACCCAGGCACGGCTCAGAGGAGATGCCTCAGGGAAAGAAAGTAATCACAGCTAGTGATCTTCCAGGCACCTTAAAGAAAGAAATGTGAACATTACAGTTTTGGTTTCTCAGATGATTTATTTTTCTCTCCAGTAAGATGAATAAACTCTTCCTGAATTAATCTGGTTGACACTTCCTCCTTTTGTTTTTCAGAGATCTTTCAACTTCAGATCTGAAATAAAGCTCAGTCTTCCAAGACTACAGCTTTTAATCCATACAGCTCCTGCACTGGCATTTAAAACTCTGACACTAAAAATAAGAAACTGAAGGGATGAGAGAAATACAGCCTGTACTGTGAAAATGAGTACGGGCATCTTGGAAACCTTTGTAACAAATGTTGATTTACAAGAGGAGAAGGGCAGTGAGTGATATTAATCAGGGGACACCTAATCCATTTTAAAGGTTTACTTGTTTTTCTCTGATGAGCAGTAAGACAGATAAAACGCAGGGGCTTCTGGTCAGTTCCTGATACTGGACCTGAAGTGGCTAAAGATTGACACAAGTGCTTAGTAAAGTCTAAACTTAGTGAAACACTTACTGGAAGTGGTGCCTGTTGACTGTTCTAGTGGACCTCTTATGATGGAGAAAAGCACAGTTAACCTTTACATCTCAATCTTAGTAGGTGGCAATGGGAGAAGAACACTCTTAATCTCGTGCTGGTATAAAATTGTGGAAGGTGTACCTTGTTTAACAGTAGTTTTCCAAAGGAAAGGAGAAACCAATTTAAAATTCATGGTCTGTGTAACTGGGTTGAATGAACAGTGTTCTAGTCAAATAAAGGTGGTGGAGAGGCTTAATCCTGCTCAACACTATAATTACCTATTTGGTGAAGTGGAGAACAGTCAAATTAAGGCAAATGCAGTTGTAGCTAAAAATAATTTTCTGAATATCTTGCAGAATGGATGATCTCTCACTTAGCTGTGCTTACAGTGGTTGTAAGTGGTTGTAATTCCTTTTTGTTAAAGTTACCAGATAGGTCTTTGAAAATTAACCGAATTTTAAATGGCAAGATGAAAAATAACATGAAGTTTGATGATCTGGCTAGAAAAATAGTCAGTTGACTGACTGAGACTAGTTGGGTATCAAGAACAAATCTTTTCACTGGATTCCAGGAACTTTGGCCTTTGTGCCAACATAAATATGGGTGGCTCTCTAATAGCAGAATTGCATGGGATTAGTTTGTGCTTTTTGGAAATTTATGATATGAAATACAGAGTTCACTTTTATACTTCCCTATTTTAAGAAAATAGAGACTTAATGTTGAACTGGGTGCTCCTTTTTCCTCTGGCTGTTTCGGAGAGAACTGAGGTCCCCCTCTTTCTAAAACACTCTTCTGATGTTTTTAAGTTGATTAGACACATCTTGTTCTAAAGTTGTGCAGCATTCAGTGAAGCAGTTCAGATGGCTGTGCTGTGTAGGCCAAAACAGAGGGTTGTAGCTCTGCAGCATTAACTTTGGCTGCTCCCAAGCACCACAGAAGTTCCTGGTATTTTCAGGGTCCAGTAAATAATGTGCTGGTGCTCAGGGCAGGTGTGGAAAATACCATCCTTCTAGGAGTGAAGAGGCATCTGGCTAACACTGAGCTTTCTGCCTTTTTGATGACTTTATTCTCAGTCTCTTGTGTTGCACCCTTCTCACATTCTGCAAGGAAACTTAACTGTTCCACTGAAGGGGAAGGGTGACCTTACACCCTGTGTTCTGCTAAACAGATATATGCCCAGTTAGGTGAAAGAGGGGCAGAGAAGGTGAATATTAAGGCAGACACATGATGCTGCCTGTGTCCCTCTCTAAAATTTGCATGAAAATTTAGTTTTTCTCATGTCATCTTTAGTCTCTGATGTGACATTTAAATGCACTCAGCATGTTCTGACAAATCTGAAGTGCCCCTTTGGTGGAGATTCATGCAGTTGAAAACCTTTGACATTGAAATAAATTGTTCTGAATGTACGAGTTGGTGGCATTTCTCAGATGTCTGATACCAGGTTGTCATCTTCAATTATTTCTTCATGTCCTTTGTTCCTACAAAGTATTCTCTGTAGTGGGGCCAAATCTGTTTCCAGCACAGCTCAGTGATTTTTTTGGATGCACTTGTGTCCTTGGAGAATGTGAGTGATTTCAGTGAAATAACAAAGGACTACAAGCATGAAAGTTTATAAAATAGGCATGATTGTGGCTTTATATGTGCATATTAATGTGCCTTTCATGCCAGCAAAAGTTCTTGTCACACAGGTTTTTAGCACTGTGAGTTAAAAGCTCCTGTTCTTAATTTTTCCTTCTGTGTTCACTTTAAGATAACATGATGGAATTCACATTTTCTCAAGAAAAGCTGCGGATCGTGGATCAGTACCGTTGACGAAACCTCCTGATTGCGACACCCAAAGCAAGGTCCTATAAGGAATTTGTCACAAGAAACATACAATGGATCACAAAGAGAGCTGCCCAAGTGTTAGCATTCCCAGCTCTGATGAACACAGAGAGAAGAAAAAGAGATTTACTGTAAGTATGAAAGAGAGTAAGCACTGTGGGCAAAGGCATAGCCTACTGCTACCTAGCAGTGCTGCTTTCTTTTCTTCTGCTGCTAAGCTTGGTATTATTTTCTATAGTTTTATGGAAATCAGTTTCCTTACTCTTGTGAGTACTGGCCATAGTCCAGTATGAAAAGTTGTGAATATTTTACAGTGTTTACCTATGTTGCTTTCTGCAAAAAAATACTTGCCTTTACAAATTTCTTCTGTTTTTACCCCAAAATAGCTGCATTTGCTTGTATAAAATATTTAAATGTCCAAGTACAGGGAAAACATTCTGGTACTATTTTTTGGCATTCCATGTGATTTTTCATTGAAGACATTTATTTTGTAAAGGGATAAAGTGTGGATTTGATTCTTTGTGGAGATTTGTTTGTTTTAATGTCCATTTTTTCACAGATATCCTATTATACTATTGTAATTTTATGTGTAAAATGAAAAACATACAAGCCATCAAATTTTTTCAAAATGTTTTTTCTGTCTTCCTTCCTGTTTCTGATTTTAATGCTTATGAGTTTTTTCCTATCCTGTTCCCATTTCCACTTCTTGTCATTTCTCTCCCTCTTCCTTTCTTTGCCTCCCAGTTTGACTCTCTGGTTGTGAATTCTTCCTATTGTGTGGGAAATTCTTTGCATTGCATACTGAAAAATAAAGTAGTGTGATATGGATTTTTGTTTGGCTTCTATATAACTATAAGTGACGAGATCAAAATACTTCCTTTAAGAAGGCTCAAACTATTTCATTGCTCTTGTGCAACTTCCTCTAAGATTTTTTTTTTCATTGAGTGAGTTAGTCACTCTTCAGATGAGGAATGCAAACCCCCTTATATGGAGTTGCTGCCTGAAGAGTACAACAAAACAATGGTTTACTGTGACTTACTGTCTCCCTTTCCTCTTCACCTCCCTTCCTTGGAGAAGAACAGTGCTGTTTGATTCTAGTGTGTCAAGATGTAGTTTGGGGAAGGAGTGTGCTGATAAAGGGAATAAACAAGGGAGAACTTTACCAATTCCTTAAACCTCTGCATTCATGTGAAACTCAGGTGAGCAGGAAAACCTTCATGGAAGTCTAAACATGAGCAGAACAGGTTTGTTTTGTTGCCTCAGTGCTGCCAGTTCTGCAGTTGAAATATGCCAGTGTGGTACATTGAGCATGTACTAATGTTGTGGTTTCCAGGTCATTTTACCTAAAGATCTGTGAGACAACCTGGGCAGTGTAAAGGAACTTTCTTCGGGTGTGCCCTTTAGAAAGCTGTATGAAACATCAGAAATGGGGGGCTCAGGGAGGAGGGGAGGAAAAATCTAGCTCAGCTTACACTGTGCAGAGGTACACTTTGTCTTGCTGGCTGCCGCTTTCTGTGCCAGGGAGTAATTAGCAGCTTGACAAGAAGTGCTTTCACAACCAAGCTTTCAAATATTATCACATATATTTTAGGATTTGATAACAGAAGTCAGGGTCATACTAAACTTCATGGTAAAAACTGTGAATTCCAGCACGTGTCAGTACTATTACTGTGTCCTCTCTTCTGTAGCTGTGTGCAATGACAGGATCCCATCAGTACTTTGACAGGGAGTGAGAAAGGGGTGCAGGGGGGAAACAGTTCTTGACAAATTTGTGGTAGGTATAACTATCTCTTTTGATGGCCACACTAGTGCCATTTCTATAAAGAGCAATAAAAAGGGTTTTCACTTGGGGTGAAAAGAAAGGTCAGAGTGATAAAGGCTAGGAGAGATTTCAGGCAACTATAGCCTTCACTTTACCGTTGCTCACATGTGGATGTATCACTGCTGCTTCTGAGATGCTTCTAGAATCGTACTGGTCTGAACAGAAGCTGAATTTCAGCTCACACCTTTCGATGGCTCACTTAATGCTGGCAGGGAAACAAGAGAAGTATGTGCAACTTAGCTTTTGCTAGCTCTACTTTTTCCCCCTCACACTTACTCTGATAAAGCATTTTTAAAAACAATCATATGTCTGTGCAGTCATCATTCTGATAATTAAGTGAGCTTTTTGGTTTTGTCTCTGGAAGTGAACTTATCATTCTTCCTAAGCATTATTGTGAGCTTTTATTGAATATTTGATTTGGTTTTGTTAAATACTGCATACTTTCAGTATATTTATTACCAATTTATTTACTTCTTTTTTTTTCAAATGATTACATGTTCACAATTTTTGGGTGTTCTGGCAGGGAGCCTTTTTTGCTTCCACTTGATTCATGACAACCAGCCTCTATGTAAATCCACACTAGTTGGCTGTCCCACATTTTTCAGCATTCACTTTCTCCATAAAAAGAGTGAAGTATCTCCTTGTTTTGAACCATATGTAGCCTATATTAATTGCTTTCTGTCCTTGCTGCATATTAGGTCATTCTTTTGCCTGTTTTGACAAATAGCTTTGTTTTGGGTTTCTCACTTTTATCCCTATGCTGTTTGATGTCTGAGGCTTAATTTTCTCTTCTGACCTGTTCTCATCTCCCTTTACACCCAGATCATATACAGGCTTATTAAAAAATCTCTTTCAAGGGTGCTGTTTGTCTGATTAAATCTGAAAACTTTGTCTCAGACCTGTGATGTATAATATTAATCCCAGGCCTGTGGAAATTGGCATTGTTTTTCCTTTTTTTTTTTAATAATTTGTTGACAGTAGTTTCCTAGCTTTCTCAATGATTGCTCTGTCAAAATTGGAAAACAGCCTACCTTTTTATTTTTCTTTGCTTAATAAATATCAAGCATTTAATATAGGAGCATGAGGTACCACAGAGTTGAAGGCTTTTAATTTCAATGACTTCTTTTGTGAAGAAATCCTACTGCATCCAGAAATAGCTGGATCCTGTCTTGTCTATAGCTGGGAAGATATTTTATGGTGATGCTTTCAGGAATTCTGTTTATTTTTTCTTCCTTTTTATTTTTCTCAAAGCTTTGTGTTTTTTATCCACATACTATGAGTTGTGGATGCATCGTATCTATGTTTAAGGAGTCTTCTAAGACCAAATTTGGATTAGGAATCATTAGATTTTAAAAGGTTATTATCTAAGTCAGTCTAGATTCCTTCCCCCCACCTTTCTAGAAATAAGCATTGCACATCTCTAATCATTACAGAGGTGTAGCTAAGAGTAGTAATACAGCTCAGACACGTCATGATTTTAGATTTTGCCAGAATCTTTGTGGATATTTTGTGTCTTCTCACCACTCAGTGTGTCCATGACTGTTGGACTTGCAGCTGTTCCTTTGTTGGGGTGTGCAAGAGCTTTGTTAGTGGTGTGAATTGGATGACCTCATACAGGTTTTTTTATGCTCTGCTGTGTAAAAAATGTTGATTGCGCCATTGTCCTACAGCTACTCTGAGAGCAAAACTGTTTTAATTTAGCAGTTGCCAAGGAGGTGGATATCATCTCAGATCCTGAGCTCTGCTTGCCTGTGCACTCTGCTCTCTGTGCTTTCTTGCCCAGCTACCTTGGCCCTCTGCACAAGTGTAGTGGCATGGATTTGCTGTGCAGTCATGGGGAGCAGAGGTGTTTTGTGTTTGAATCCTGTGCCTGCAGGATTTTATTGCTCTATAAAAGATCCAGTTCAGGAGAACAGTGCTTAAGTTTTGAAGCTTTTGCTGTCCAGTGTAGAGAGGCTCTTAGAGGGTTTTATGCTAACACTTGTTTAGCAGTATGAAGCAAAGTGGGTTTTCTTAGAAGGTCTCATCAGCATTCTGCTGGATGCTTCCAACCAGCTTCCTGTGTTCCCCAGGGCCTGGGACTGAGAACAGTTTATGTGAGCAGTTAACACAGCCTGAATGCAGCCCTCAGGCTGAGGAACCGATGGTGGTGGCTGCCACTTCCGCTGCCCAGTTAGAGATAGAGCCAAGGTGCTGTTCCAGGGCAGAAGGGAGACTGGGGCACTGGTCCAGTTGTCTGTATTGGGGATTAGCAGCGAGCACCCTGCACTCATTCCTTGCTGTGCCCATCCTCTTCCCTGAAGGAATAGCTGAGCTCCTTCTGGAAGTACAAGAAAGTAGAGAAGTGAAGATATCTAATTGCCTGAGAGACAGGAGAAGCCTGCTGCACACACAACTGCCAACCAGATTTATGAATCCAGGAACTGAAAATCTGTCTAGTTACTAAAGTGCACTGTGACATGGCATTTGAAAGGCCAGAAGTGTGCAGCAGGTTCCAACTTCCAACTACACCTCCCTTCATCCCAGTGCTGCATATTGTGTTATATGGGGCTGTATTTTAGCCACAGCACCATTTTTTCCTCCCTGAACAATTGTGCCATCAGCCAGGATTCTTCTGTATTCATGGTGTTCAAATGTTATCTTTGTACCCTCCATATGTACTTTCTCTTTAGGTTTTGGTGAAGGCAGTCTTCCGTATTTTAAATGCTTTGCTTCTTCAATATTAGTCTTTATTACAGATTATACAGTTGTTAACAAATGCCATATTAAATTTTAATGGACTACTATGTGATGGCCAGGTGTTCTTTCTGGATATTAACTAATTTATGAAACTCCACTAAATCAGTTTTGGTGTTAGTTTACTTACCTGGTGTTTAAAAAATTTTCTGTAAAGTACTAGATTCTTTTAATTGTTCTTTGAATATTTTCTGTTGATGTCTGTGCGACTTAGCTGTAAGAAATACATGGTTTGATAAGTGCATTTACACCATAAATTTTACAGACTGCCCTTACTTTCACCACAAGATTAAACTTGGGGGGTTTTACTAAGTTTCGTGGGCAATAACACTGTCCTTGTTCCTACAGGTTTACAAAGTGTTGGTCTCTGTTGGCAGAAATGAGTGGTTTGTCTTTCGACGGTATGCAGAGTTTGATAAACTCTACAATACGGTGAGCAAAAAGCAAGCTATGAAATCATGCCAGAATAGCAAAGTAACACTTGCTTGCAATGTTATGGTTTGAGTTAATCCTTTCTTGAGGAGTTTGTGTCAACATTTAGTAACCATGGGAGCCTAATTAAAGAAAATTATGAAGTGGGTTTTTTAAATTTCAGTTTGTTTGAATTTCAGACTCAAAATCCACTTATTTGTCATGTTTTTTATAGTTCCTTAGGATCATAGTTTAATGAAACTTCCAGTTTAGTTGTTGTCAAAACATATAGAATATGCTTTTGTTCATAATAAAACAACCCACAAAACATCTAGATAGATATGTTTCTCCTAAAATAAGTGTTTTTCTTTCAAGTACTGAAAACAATGAACAAATCATTGTTTCTTAACAGAAATTTTCTAGTCAGTCATTGATGGCAATTCATACCCGCAGTTTTATAGCAGGTATGATATTTTGCACAAAAAAATGTGGCCAGTGTTCCAAACAGGTCCCTTCAGCAACTAAGTATGGATTTCTTGGGCTTGTTGCTAGAAGAGGGTTTTGCCCTTTTTACGTAGTGAGCAAGTGGGGTAAATACTTGTTCAGGTATAAGTCTGGGTTTTGTGTGCTGTATCTGTACCTTCCTCCAGTTCTTCATGTTTAGAGACTATGATTTTTGCTTTTACAAATGGGAAAATAATTCCCCTCTGATTCCCATACTAAAATATTACCAGCTGCTTACACTGTCTCTCTGGGAAGTAGTCAAGCCTTCTCTCTTCTGCCTCCCTGTGCATGGATTTGCATGTGGCAGTGGTCTCCAAAGACAGGCTGTGAGCTTGGAAATGTTCTTGGAAATGTTTGAAATGCCCCTGGATACCCCATGCTTTGCCTGCATCTTGCAGGGATAGACCTGTAAGGGATGTGGAAACAGAAAATCCTCCTTTCAGAGGGAGTGTGGGTGATCCTGTTGCTTTGCCATGCTCTCTGGCCATTCGGATTAGCCTTGCTCTGCTGAAGTTTGTTCAGCCCTTGTCTAACATGGCCAGAGGTGAGGTCCTGGGGAAGCATAACTGGGAGGACATTTAGTCCAGTTTCTGTTCGGTGTAATTCATACAATATGTACATCAAAAAGAATTTGTGCTGCTAACTGAAAGAAATACTGGCGTTGCTAAGAGAAGAAGAATTGCCAGCTACTGTAGTAGAAAAGTACTCTCTTAAAGAGTATGAGAGTAAGATTGCTCTTCTGGAGCACTTGAAGGTGAAGTAAAGTAGCCAAGGCTTGATTAGGGTCAGATTTGAGTTTTTTTTTTTAATATATAATTCTCTGGTTTTGTGTACTATCTTATGGTCAGTTTATCAAGTGTAGTAATAATTGAATTATCAAGAGCAGGATCCTAAAATAGACTGTTCATCTGTTTGCAATTTTGGTGTAGGGGTAGACCACCTGTGATTTCTAAAGCTTTAAGAATATAATTTGGACAAATCCCAGATGCCTGTATCCCCAGCCCATCCTAAACCTCATGCATACAGCCCTATGCAAGCAAGCAAGTAAGAGAAAAACAAACCCAAAAGAGATGAAGAATTGGTGGAGGAAGGAAGAAGAAGGAAAATAAAAACGACACTGAAAGTTGTTTTTTTTAACCTGGGACAAATAATTTTGCACTATAGCTCTAGTAGTCCATAAGATGAAGATGAGATGGCCTTTGAATTTTAAAGGGTATGTCTATTGCAAACAAGCTGAGTACAGATTGTTCTGGGTATGTTTTTTCTCTTGTGTATGAGCAGAGGAAATGGCAGAGCAGAGCAGAATTACTAATAATCAAGTGTTCAAACTATTCATCAGAAAACAAACAAAATGCAATTATTTCTAGATACTTCAATGTCTAAGCACAATCCAATTTTATGTGTTTTGTTTTTAGCTAAAGAAGCAATTTCCCACCATGAATCTGAAGATTCCAGCTAAAAGAATATTTGGAGATAATTTTGATCCTGGTATGTCATCATCTTGTTATTCATTTTGTCAGTTTCTTTATGTGAAAATTGATCCATTCCAACCTACAAGAAGCTGTCTTATGTGAGTTTTGCAGCGGTCCTCAAAACAGTGACTAAACCAAAGTTTAGTCATGCTTCAGTCAAGAGCAGGAACTAGCGTGGGTAGGTGTTTTACCTTGTGATAGTGAACGAAGCATTGCTTGGTCACCCAGTGCCGCTCTTGCACTGAAGGCTATAGCTCCTTCCAACCCTCCCATATTCTGGATTCTGATTCTGAACTGTCAGGTGTGATCTCTCTCCTATAAAAGCAAAAGCCAAACCCCAAGCTCTTCCTAAGTTTTATGTGTAATCCATTTTAAGCTTTTCTTTGTGTTACATGCCCCACACCATCTCTGAAAAATGAAATAACTCAAGGATTTATCTTTGAGGACTTTCGAACTCTCTGTGTCTGAATGCGCTTCCTTGTATAGTTCAGGTGAAAATGAACTTGTTCTGTAAGTGGAACAACAACAGGAAGTGTGTCCAATGTGAATGTGTTGTGCTCCAGTTGCCAGTGATAGGTCCCCATTTAGCTTGCTCTATACACAGCAAAATACTAATGAAAGTAGTTTGTAAAGTGCCTTGAAGTAACCTGCGTGGCACCACAGATTAATAACTAAAAAGGCAAATGGGAAGCTCAGGCCATTTCTCTGTGTGTTTGTACTGTTCATTCAAGCCATTTTTACTTCAGGCTTTTGCCGATGTTCTTTGGACCCCTCCCTCCCTTCCCTGGCTTGCTGATGTGGTCACATTGTTTGTAGTTTCATCCCCTCCTGCACCTGTTTCAGTCGTTTCATTTTGTCCTTTGCTGAGGAACAAATAGATCCAAAGCTGTTGAGCTCTTAGGATGTGTAGGATTGGGTTTTTTAAAGTTCTGACAAACAAAACTAGTGTTTGGCAGTTGCAGTTAATCATCCGGATCCTGATGTGAAATTCTGTTTTATTTTTTATTAGAATAATCAAATACAAGTATCCAAGCTCTCATGTTCTCTTCTGATGAAGATATAAATGATTGCCAAAAGTTCTACATGTATTTTGTCTACAGGGACTTCTTGTTTAGTTCTGGTTCCTTTTCTCTGACCTTGGGTTCTCAGAGCTGGCTGAAGACCAGAGAATGCCATGCAGTCTGGTTTGCTGTACAGGCAAATACGCAGGTGGATTTTTTGGAGCCAAATTTAGGAAACTGGAGTTTTAATGGGGAAAAGAACCTCAACTAAAATTTTATTAGAATTACATATGTAAAACAAAGTCCTCAAACTTGTTTTAAATTTCCGTGAACTACGCTGAAATCCTTGAAGAATGAGAAACTAAATAGTTCTCAAGATGTTTCTTGCTGGGAGGCAGGGTGGAGATGGAGCCATGATGCTTATGTAAATAATTCTTTTTCTTAACACTGATTTATTGAAGCTTTGATGTAATATGTCTGCTGGCTCCTGAAACAAGTTACATATTGTACAAATATTGAAAAGGTATTTAACTTCTGTAATCCATCCGTGGGTATGCAGCATTGTATTACTGCATTGAAATGCAGCAGAATGAGACCTTTACCCAAAATCTACCAAAAATATTGCCATTTAAATTGCCTTTTAAATGCTCCAATTTTATTGGCACTTAGGTTATTTTAAAATTAATGTTAACTGGAAAAAATGGAACAGAAATCAGTCAGAGTACAGACCCTGAACATTTCAGATGTTACAGCTGTTTTATCTTCACCAGCATGGATAGCCTTGTAGGCTTAGAGTGACTGATGACACTGAACATCTGCCACACTGAAATTGCTGATGTTGGTGACTCTCGTAATACCTGTATGCAGATTTAACTTCCTGTTAGATGTCAGTAATTTGGGATTATTAAATACCCTAGGAAGAGTTCAGGGATTATATGCCTGAAATAATATGGACATTTTTCTTAATATTTTAAGTACAAGTGTTAATTAAAACCTGATTTTATTTTAAAATTTTAATAACTGTCAGTAATCTGGATATGACAGTCATTGGAATGCCTTAAAAGTGCGTGAGTTCAATGTTCTTTTTCCATACAAATTATTGTTGATATGAGTAATGAAAGATAAGATTATTCCATTTTACACTTTATATATTTTATGTTAGAACTCTCCTTCTATTCTAAATCCTTTGTGTATCTTTCCACGTTGCTACAGAACAGTTACGTGTCTTAAGCTTTAGGTAAGGGAAGCGATTCTGAGGATTATCTCTTTTAATGTTGGAGATGATGTCCAAAATCTAAAGGAAAGTATTTTATTTTGTTATCTTTGATGGCTCTATCTGGGTGCCTGCCAGCAGGATGAATTGTGCAATTTTCCCCCTGCCATACATATGTTATGGAAATATGCTGCTTGGTAGGACCATTCATGTAAAAACTTGACTTGTGCAAATGATGTCAGGTTTTGCCTGTGGGTTCTTGGGGTTTTTCTTTCTGTGGAATCAGGTGCTGAAGGGCTCACCCGTGCAACAAAGGCTGCACAGGTTAGCCCACTGTGGTTACACACTGTTCTTGAAGCACAGGGTGGCACTTCTAATGCACCTGGCTTTCAGCATTTTTACATAGTGTTACAGAGACTGAAATTTATTCTCTCAGCTCAGTTCAATGTTTGAAGCTTGCAGTTTTCATATGTAGAATCAATCCTGTTCAAAATCAGTAATGGGCCAGTCTCCTTTTAACTGCTGTTTTAAATCCTGAAAAACCTGAATAAGAAAATAAGTCTTTTTCACAAGCTGACTGATGATTCTAATAAATCTGTTTTTTTCAGATTTTATTAAACAGAGAAGAGCAGGACTGAATGAATTCATTCAAAATTTAGTTAGACAGCCAGAGCTATGCAACCAGTAAGTAGTTTCATTTCTGTTTTATAAGGACTGTTGAAAAGACATGAGATGAAAAGATACGTTAAATACAAAATTGCAAATTAGGTATTTAACTAGAAAATGTATTTTATCTTTTCAGAGCTCTTCAGTATAAAAAAAAAAAACTTTATATGGCCATCCATTCAGGAAAAATCTACAGACTGAAGAGTATAAAAGTGTTTTCTGAAAACCAACCTACAAATCAATTTGCAGGCAATTAACTTATCTGAATTCCAGGGGTGCAGATTCCACTGTAAACTGTTGCTGTAAGGCAGATATTTGTTTTGCCAGTGGCTGTACTGTTTTGCCCTGCTGTCAATTACTGCTGCATTGCTGGAAGTCAATCACTGCCTGCATCCTTTTTTTTGTTAAGAGCAGTTCATGTGTGCTCCAGAACCTGTTTAAAGCACAGTAATCAAGTGGCTTAATTAGCTTGCTGAGATGTTTTGGGATAACCAAGCTGAGCTGCCTAAAGGAAATTATGGATAAGCTTGTACCTGAACTGTTCCCAGCAGGACTGCAGGTGTGTTCACTACCACCAGTGAATGGGAGATGGTGTTAGGACACAGTCAGCTCCAGTTAAATCTGGAGAGCAGCACTGTGTGTGAGAACCCATTGCAGGGGCAAACAGGTGCCTTCTTTCAGTTGAAAGCTGTAATCAGTTTTCAATTAAATCCATTCAATCTATGTTGCTTGAGTTGGTAAAACGGTAAAGCTCTGTGCTTGGCTTTAGTGTTGAGTAAATGTCTTTAATATATATGCTTTGTTTAATTAGCCTATTTGTACAGCCTGTGAAATTGCCCATTTCCCACAGGACAAAAAGTATCTCTAACAGAATCACTGCAGTTCGCAGCATGCAGTCAGATATTCTTTTTTTCACAACAAATGGAGTATTTAATGTCCTGTCAACCCGAAATATGTACTTCCTTTCTTTTCATGATTAAAAAAAAAGGAACATTTTATATGTACTTCTTTTGATTAGTGGAAAAAAATTAGTAACAAAGTCTTTACGGAAGGATACCTTTCTACCAGAACAAACACTGAGGTTTGTGTTCATGATACTGTTCTTTGGGAAATAATAAAAAACACTTTAATGTAACAAATTACTGAAAATCAATCTGTTCTGTTTCATTGGGAAAGGATACTGGTTTATTTAGGCCAGTCTCTTCCTCTAGTTGTCAGTATATCCAATTACCAAATATTTTTGTTCCAAAACATACTATATTTGTTCTCCAGAGGTATAATGGTGCTTTTTTGTTATAGACAGCACAAAATGGTGTGCTAAAAAACATCAAACCTCAAATCCACTTGCCTCCTTAAATTTTTGTGAGCTTTTAAAATTGTTTTATGCTTGAATGCAACTGTAGAAGAATCAATGTTCTTTAAAATGGCACTTAGCTTGCATAATCCATTAAACCGACTTAAAACAGAGTTAAGACATAAGTCTGTAAGTGTTTGGTGCTGATGAAAGTGTATTCAATAATAAGCTTATTAAACAGAGTTCTACAATAAAAACAACAAATAGAGACTAAAGTTTATCTTGTACTGTTCTCTGCCACCCCACCCTTAAAGAAACAGTGGATTAAGCAGGAGAAAAGGCCTTTAATCCACAGTTCAGTGCAAAACCATTTAATTTTGTAGTAGTTTCTGTGTTGTTTCTCTTTTAATCACTGCAAGGTGATTGTTTTTCTGAAGTTAGCTTTTACTTTTTGCAGAATTGCATTGCAAAAAATCATATAATTAATTATGTAATCTGTCACCTTTTCTGTGTTCCAGTGAATGTTGTTGTAGAGGAAATACCAAATCTTTGATCTTGGTGCTTGGGATTTTTTGTAAAACCTGATAGAAGCTACTCAAGGGATATGTGATAACTGAGTCTTCACAGATAGTCAATCCTTGCTTTCTTAGTTTTGCTTTAATGTGCTAATTAAATTTGAAACTAGGTCAAATAATAAAGTTAGTGATGTACAAGGAAGACTTAGTGGGTTGTGTGTTCTTCATAGAACCATTAGGAAATCCACCTTCCACTGCATCTTTTAAGCATTAAAACCAGTATCAGCATGTCATATATTTTAAGTCCTGCTTAGGAGAATTGTTTCACTAAAAGCTTAAGGATGATTCAAGGTGTTCTCATTTCTGGATGGGAAGGCACCTGAACCATCTGAAGTGAAAAGTACAAATGTCAGATGCAGTGTGTCCAAGATGGTAATATTTACATTATTCTTTGAAACATGCAGCACTGTGTTCTTATTTTCCATCAGTAGACGTTTTTCTTGGGTCTGGCACATTCCTTGAATATTGTATAAAAGCCAAACCTTCTTGCTCAATAAAAAATCCAAGAAAAACCTAAAGTATATTGGAGTGCTTAGAGAGACCCTGTGACAGTTGATAAGGATTTTCCTGCGGTCACTGTCAGGTGGAATACAGGGTGAGATCACTGGCTTAGTCCAAATTGGAAATTAAGTGTACTAGCTTCAAGTTGCATTTCCTCAGCAGACTTACTGTTATAAACAGCTTGCTCTCACAGGTAGAATGCAGGTGTTCTAAGAAAAGGTAGGGATAGATAGGGCAGAAGGGATAGAGATCTGATAGTGTGTCCCTGTTTCTGACTGCTGCCCTTAATAGGAGCTGGGAGTTTGTTCCTAGGGAGCACTGTGAGCCTCCCTAAAACACTACACAACTCATGAAAGTGGGCTGCTCACCCCCTCAAATGTAGGCCTTCACTGAAGTATTAATGCATTTAATTGCTGTCTATCAGAACATGTCCAAAGAAAACCTGTTTAAAAAACTCTATAATAGAGGATGCATTAAAGATGTAATGCAGTTATTTTTAAATAGTCCAAAGTAGCTCCTTAATGAGAATGAGCAAATTTGCATAACACTTGAAGAACTCAAGGATGACAATACTCTGCAACCTGTGGGGAAATGAGTTATCAGTTCTGTAAGTGAGAAGCAGGGTCTGAATGTGTTCCTTATAAGAAAATCGGTCCCAATTTTTTTCTGATTTCAAAATCTGAGTAATATAAAAGTGAATGTGAAACCCCTGAATTGTAGGAACTTGCAGACTGTGTTGGGGAAAGCAAACCATGCTTTATATTATTGCCTTCTTTTAAAGTGTTGCTGTACTTTGCTGTATTATGGCTTTTTGAACCTTTGCTTTCTGTAAGATATCAGAAAGATAATAGAATGGTTTACTATTTAAGAAAATGTGGTGAGAAGAGGGAGGAGCTGGGTACTATTATTTAAATAAAGGATATCTTAAATGTTAAGCTTCTGTCACTGGCTATTAATTTTACCATTTTTGCTTTGAAATTTGTGTGACTTTTTGGGTTTGCTCATATTTCTGTGTGCATCTGAGATTTTTGTGTGGTATTACATTGTTTTCTCAGGAAGACTAATGCAGAATGAGTATTACATAAGCAACCATATTTAAGCAGAGCTTGACACTCTTTCGTGTATTTCAGAGATAATCCATAAAATAAATTTGTTCAGCCAATCATAAAAATCCAGACAGAACCAAGTTTTGCTGGTAGTATATGTACAATGTATAATGAGTATCCCTTTTTAAGTGGCTTTCTCAATCCTTTTAATTTCATAGGTGAGGTTATTTTAGGAATAGTTTCCATGTATTCTAAAATACATTGAGTTAATCCATGTGAGTTAATACAGCATAGAAGTCCTACCAATCTGTATAGCATTTTGCATAACATGCTGCAATCTTTCCTAAGAAATTGGTACATGAAACTTTTTTTTATTTTTAATCAGTAGTTCTTTGCATTGCTTTTAGAATTGCAAATGTGAACAGTGTAACATCAATCAGTTATGATTCTGGCTATTGTGGAGATTGTGGAATACCCTGCAATTGTACAGCAGTCCGCTCCTGTGAATTGATATTTTTATGTTTTTCCTGCTGTGAATTCAGTCATGAACAAAGTAACTATAGTAACTATTTGAGATGTATTACAACATGCTCTATTTAATCAGCCAGTTGTCCAGAATAATTAATACTGAAAGGTAATTAAGGTCTGTTTCTGTTGTTCTGTCTAGTGAGTGAAAAGCATTAACCATAACTTTTTATTCTTGATTTTATGATATCCAAACATTCTGAAACTTAAAATTGTTGCATCATGACCCAGTATAACCACAATGTCCAAACCACTGTGATTTTTTTCTTCCTGGCCTCAGGATACAAGACACATGTTGAAATAGATCAGAATTTGGAGTTCATATAAAATGGGAAGTATTAAACTGACATGATGGTGGGAAATTATGTGAACAGTCTTGTTGCTGTGCTTTAAACCTGAAAGGCTGAAGGTAACTGAAACATATTTCAAATAGGACTTAGGAATACAGAATGTAAATGATGAAAGCTGGGAGCCTCAGATAGCCTAGGATATGAGGTAGGTTCAATAGTGCAGACAGGAAATTACAGGAGTTGGAGAAGTGTCAGAAACAGCTCATTTCTTACTTCTGATCAAAGATGTGTGAAGGTAAAGGGATAGAAAATAGCAAATACATCTGTTTCTTACATAAAACTACCCTATTTTATATATTCTAGGGACAGATTAAAAGAGCAGCTCCATAGTAAGCTAGTGTTTTTCTTGTACTGAATGGCTCATGGGGAATTTCCTATCAATGACTGCCCTGAGTCCTTCTCAAACAACTTAGTCTGAAATCTAGGTAAGATTTCTTCCTCAATAAGAAGATTGCCTTTTAGTGAACTGAAGGAACTTGAAAGATTCAAATCATCTCTTGAAGTGGTTTATACAGGCTATACACAATACCCATTTTTTTAGGAATTAATTTTTCCTCAGTTGTATTACATTATCCTTTACTTGTGTTGTGCTGTGGTTCGGAAAGGTGTTACATTTTTTTGATGCGTTGGACAACTCTTTCTTCCTGGAAGAAGACATTTTTGTTCTTGGAATTCTCTTACTTTCCCACCTTTTTCTGAGTCCTTTTTCCCCAGCCCCACCAAGACAGAGCTTGAAACCACTGCTGAAGATAAAATACATCTCCTTAGGTACTGTGGGAAGCCTGTTGCTAATTCCTGAAGCATTTGTATCCTGCAGTTGATGGGAAGGATTTCTTAGCACTGTTTTGACAATGCCCAACCAGAAGGAATTTTGAATACAAGATCACCATCTTCTGCTTTAAAATTAATGGGGAGAGGAACATTACTGCTGTGCATCCCTTGGAACATGTGTCTTTCCTTGGGATACAGATGATGTATTTCATTCCCTATTGTATTGGACAATTAATTTCAGAAAACAAAAATTTAAACTCTTCAGTTTTTTGGAAGAAATCTGGATTCTTGGTGACTGCTAGCCACTTAGAACTCACACTTTCTTCTGATAATTATTTTTAAATGCAGTTCTACAGTGTTTCCTTCTGAAGTCTTCACATACATATACTTCAACATGTCAGGTTTTTGCAAATGAAAAGGTTTATGCTGTATAACACATTTGGCAGTTGAATTATGTTGCTGTAAAAGAAAGTATTGCTTACACACAGTCCTTAATTACTAGAACTTAAATATGAAACTTTGTGATGAGTAACTCCTTTGTATGCTGCTGTTCAATCCTATGCTCTGTGTTTATGGCTGAAAATCATGCAGATTATTGGTGTGCTAATGAAGTTAAATGTGTTTCTAGCCCAGATGTCAGAGCATTTCTTCAGATGGATAACCCAAAACACCAGTCGGATCCATCTGAAGATGAGGATGAAAGGAGCAGTCGGAAGGTAATAAAATAAAACAGACGTAGAACAGTCTTCTAAGTTTTAGCTACTTGAGGGCAATCTTCTTAGGTATATTATTTAATGAAAACTACTGGTAGGTTTTGCTATAAATCCCCTCCCTGTTCTTTTAAACAACTCAGTTCTACTGTGGGCTGTAAGCTATTTTTTGTCACATGTGAACTGCAGAGAGGAGTAAAGGTGATTACTGGCTTTTTCTCGCTTATTCCCCCCTTGCTATACAAGTTAAAGAAACAGAACTTTGGTCATAACTTTTAGCTGTCAGAGGTTTTGCAGTCTGTTCAAAGGCTCTTGCTAAGAACATCTGGCAAGAAGAAGGAGAGATTGAATGTTTAATTGTCTTTTTGTTTGCTTGTGTGTTCTTCTTTTTTTAAAGATGGGGGGAAATAGAATTCTCTCAGGGGAAAAACTGCAGTCTTTCTAAAAGTCACTTAGGAGCAAGGATGGATTTGATTTCATTTCACATATAACACTGTGTGAGGTCTGAAGTTTCTTTTGTTAAAAAAGCCACTATATAGCTGGCTGGATTCTCTGAAAATTAGTTTACAGCCTCCAGAAACAGTGCTGCTTGAAAAAAGAAGTATTTCTAGGAAGGCAGAAGTGCCATATTTAAGCTTGTCTTCTCTATTATTTACTACTTGGCATAAAGGTATGATATTAATACTTCTCTTCTTATTCAGCCCCTATTAAAGATGTAAGAGTTGTATCAGTTTGTGTGTGATCCATGGAAGATTTAGTGTGTTTTGAAAGTTTCATTTCCAAAGTCGCTAGTTTAAAATACCGGTTTCCTCCTCCTTTGAAAGGTGTTTTAAGTAATGTGGAATGATATAAACCGTCTGTGGAAAATTAGTGATGTGTCATACCACAACAAATTCCACAAAGAGAGCTACTGCATAATGGCCTGGACCCCATATTATTGGTGGAAAATTCACCTTATGGTTGTAAATGATGAAGCCAAACAACAAGGAGCAAAAAAGCCTTCAGAAAAAAAAGTCTTTTTTCTAAAACTCTTCCAAAACTCTCCGGTACCACTGGCTCATTTCAGTGAGTAGTGGCATCCACTGCTGCTGTCAGGCCATTTTCCACTTCTGGACTACTGGTTTGTGCTGCCTGGCAGCCTATCCCCAGGTAACTTGTATTTGAGTGCAGTTTATTATTTTCTGATAATTTCTAGAATCACAATGAGAGTACAAATACTGCTTTTTTAAATCAAAAACAAAATGGAGAAAATCACCTAAATGACAGTGGCTTCCTCTACTCCCTGTAATTTACAAATTCTGCCTGGGTGTGTACCAGTAAGATTCATGGAATTCCAGGAATTGAGTTATTTAACCTTAAATGTCAGGATAGAAAAGGTTGGTAATGTTTTTCTTGGGGCTGGAAGAATGTTCACTTTCGTGTTTTTAAAAGCACTCTGTCTTTCATTAATTACTCTTATATAAACAGTGTGGATTTAAAATTATTGTATTAGTAAGAACTTGGAGAATTTGGAATAAAAGGCAGAAAATATGTTCATGAAGCAAATACAGAAAGGGTTAAGTTCTGAATGAGGAACAAGTTGTTTATTGAAATATTCTTCAATTCTTATTTCTGATCCTTTCCTTTCTGAATGAACACAGATATTTTATTACCTTCATCCTTGAACAGGATGTGTGTAGAAAGAATTTGTGACAAGGTGATGATGGCCAGGTATTTCAGTTCCCAATCTAGATGTTAGATATCTTTAAAATTCTAATGTAACAAGTGTAAAAGTATGGATTGAGCAGATTAGTAGAGTATTTTGAAATCAGTATTAGTTGAAAGATAAGAGAGAAGAAAAAATGTAAGTAAACCTCTTTGTTTCTCCCAACAGTTAAACTCTACCTCACAGAATATCAACCTGGGACCATCTGGAAATCCTCAGTAGGTTTCAATTAAATTGAACTTATTGTAATTAAATTTAATGTAAATTTAAAATTAATTTTAAAACCTGAAAGGTTAGACTAACCTTGGGAGTGGTCCCACAGCTTCTGAAAACAAGTTTGGTTAATTGCATGCCAGAGGAGTGGTTTGCCTTGTTGATGCTACAACTCAGTTTACTGCAGTGGTAACTTGTGTCTCTGATGTCTTCTGCAGAGGTTCTGTTCTCAGTTCTGTATGAATCTGCTTTTCTTCTCTAGGAGATGACTGCTATTTTGGTTTTGCTTTTCTCACAGATTTGTTCTGTAGCAGGAGGAAGTGGTTAATAGATTGCAGTAAGAAATGAAATATAAGAGTCCTTCCCTTCGGGGGCAATAAATAGAGAGGTGTATGGTGTTCGTAATTTGAAAACACGGATCATTGTTTTGCTGACAGAATTGTATTCAGGAAAGAGTAAGGGAACCCTGGGAAAAACTGAAAGGAGTGATGATGTGGGAATGGAAAAACTGAGAGTGGATTCATACAAACACCAAGAAGAGGCAGGTGTTAGGACCTCCCTCCTCTTACTGAAATTTAAAACAAGGGAGGATTGGATGGAGGGAAGAATGGAAAAAATAAGAGGGAATAGGCAACAAACTTGGTCCTTCCTTTCCTTATGTAAGCTTTAGAATACATTTGGACCACTGGAAATAAGCTCCAGTAGACGTCATGGGAAAATGGAGACTTAGAAATTACAAGAAATTAGACCATGGAGAATGAAAGAATGGTCTTGCTTCTTCTTTACATGATAAGGTTAAACTTAGTAAATAAAATAAACTTAGAGGGTCTAACTTGAACACTTTCTCTAGATGAAAATGGAATTGCAAAATGAAGAGGAGGAGTTTTGTTTCAGGACAGGTCTGCAGAAGCAGTGCTGGGTGGAAGAAAGAAAAGGAGGGTGCTTACAGGCAGTTATGCTACACTACATTTCTGTAAAGCTATAAGGCTTGTAATTCCTACTCAGATGACCTGTCTCCTTACTAAATATCTTTCAGTGCTAAACCAACAGACTTTGATTTCCTGAAAGTTATTGGGAAAGGCAGCTTTGGCAAGGTGAGCTTTTATTCCTTTGTCTTATGGTGGTGCAAGGGTGCTTGCTGGTGTCTCATGCACAGTGACTGGAGACTTGGCCACAAGTGTTGCTGTAGGGTAGCCCATAAACTGTTCTGTTGGATCCCTGTTCCTGCTGCTTTGTGGCCGTGCCATTTTTTCCCCTGGTGCAGCTGTTGGCTGCCTCAGCCACTTGTTGGGACTAACAAAAGGGAGATTTTCCCTTTCTCGTTAAGAGCAGTTGGGATCCTCTGTTTCCCCCAGGGAGGAAGGGAGGTACCCCTATGCTTATGCAGCAGCTGGAGTACAAATCGTGCTTTTCCTCTTGTTGTCATGGACTCTTTTGTTCAACCTCTGATACTATGGAGCAGTGTGAGCAACAGCACATTGAAAAGAGAATTAACTATTGATATTATACAAACATGCCAAAATGCCTCTTGAAATCTCCGCTTCCAAATTATTGTCATGTTTTTATTTTTTATTCATTCACCTTCAAAATTTATCCCGAAAAAGCTGAAATTTATCTTGGTAGAGATTTACCAGGTCATGGAAAACAAATGTTATAATTCAGTCTTTCACAATATCACCATCGTGATACATTTTTACTGAACTGTAAACTCACTCTATTGGCAATTACATTATTGACTGACTGCATTAGAAGCAAAGAAACTGTGTTGTGAAAAAATAGCATGAACACCTTCCAGTTATGCTGAAATGATAAAATATTACCAATAGTATGTGAGCTGCAAGAATCATATTTCTTCCCTTTTTTTGAATTTCACAGGTTCTTCTTGCAAAGCGAAAACTGGATGGGAAATACTATGCTGTCAAAGTGTTGCAGAAAAAAATTGTTCTCAATAGGAAAGAGGTTAAGAGAAATAGTGTTTTTCCACCCACCTCCCTTGTTTTTTCCCTTAATTGCAAAATCATTCCTGTTTACTTATTGATCTCTTACTTCTTGCAGCAAAAACATATTATGGCTGAACGTAATGTGCTTTTGAAAAATGTGAAACATCCATTTTTGGTTGGATTACATTACTCATTCCAAACAACAGAAAAGCTTTACTTTGTCCTGGATTTTGTTAATGGAGGAGAGGTATGTGTGGTTTTGTTTGCACTTCAGTCTGTCTATTCTGCTAATTCTAGGTGGGAGGAGTGAAATGACCATTTACAATGGGCTGTGATCAGCATTCTCCCAATTTTGAAACTTCTGTTATTATCTGCTGATGCTACAGACCTCTTTAGCTATTTGGACTCTGTTCCTGTTCTTATTGACAATTTCAATCCAAATATGTTCATGCTTGTCAGATACAAATACTGTATTTT
This sequence comes from Toxostoma redivivum, assembly GCA_013397375.1. Lineage (NCBI taxonomy): Eukaryota > Metazoa > Chordata > Aves > Passeriformes > Mimidae > Toxostoma > Toxostoma redivivum. Next base: position 330,544 of record VXBI01008041.1, on the reverse strand, counting down.
ACAGTTATATAAATTTACTTTTATTACAAATTAATCTTATGTTTACATTTTTCACCATGTAACACTGGCTTCCTCTTGCATCTGCATTGGGTGAGATGCTGATATTTGAAAGGGGAAGGAAGGAAAGTGACAGCTGAATTTATTATATTGTGTCAGAGTTGGGACAAGATGGACATTTCTCTTGTCTAATGTACTGTCACCTTACTTAGACTGTATTAGCAAAATCGTGGTTTGCTCTACTCTGAATTGTGGCCAGAACATAGTTTTACATTGTTTCAAGCAAAATAAAAACTCTATGAAACAGCTTTCAAATTTGAATGAAAATCGTGGAAAGCTGGGGTGGCTTTTTGTTTTTCCTGAACTTTGGAGGCAGAAACCAGAAAACTTCATTTTTCTTAAAATCTTTGCAAGTTTAGTATGTAATGTAGTCGAATCTATATGTTTATGATTTAGTCTTTTAACTTTTGTATCTGCTCAAATTATTTGCAGCCAGACAATTCTCTGTAGTAGAGACAAATGGTGGATCAGCTTGAAATATACATCTCACACAGTAATCTAGGTTATTTCAGAATACAATTCTATAAAGAGTTTTGCAAATCTTTGAATTTACAGAAATGAAGGATGACTTACTTGACACCTGGTTATATTCTGCTTGGAGGCAATCTTGCATGATTTAGTCTTGCCAATTTCTATTCACAGCTTAGTGATTTACTCCAGTTCCTTTTGACTTGTCCTGGTTTTAAGGGAATGTGTTTGAGTTACCAATCCATCTGAGCCACAAAAGAGAAGCAGTGAAGAGAGTAGAGTAATGACCAAGTCATGCAGTAAAACCAATTCTATTTCATTGTACTTTTTTTAAAGTGGACAAGAAAATAAATTGCTCTTCACTGTAAAATTACATGTTATTAACCTGACTTGTTTTGTCTGTGTAATGCTCTTATCTCCTATTTGCATATTTACAGCTGTTCTTTCACTTACAAAGAGAACGTTCCTTTCCTGAGCACAGAGCCAGATTTTATGCTGCTGAAATAGCCAGTGCACTGGGCTACTTACACTCCATAAATATAGTGTACAGGTAAGTTTCTGAAATGTATCCTTGTGCTGCAGAAATTCAAAATAGGACAAATCACCAAATAAACAACTCTACAAGGAATCATCTTACAGGAAACCTGAACATAACAATTTCATCAAAACTTGAAGCTTTCAGCAGAAGAATAATAAAATCCCTAGCCTCTGAAGCACTTGTGACTGCTGTTTTAATTTACTACCTTTTCTTTTTTAATAGGGATTTAAAACCAGAAAACATTCTCCTAGATTCACTAGTAAGTATGCAAGATTATTTCTGTTTTCTGCGTCCTCTCACAAAATTGACACTTCTGTGTATTCACATGTTGAGCATGTTCTCTTTTTAACTTACCACTCTTTCTTAAACAGGGTCATGTTGTCTTGACAGACTTTGGACTTTGTAAAGAAGGGATTGCAACTTCTGATACCACTGCAACTTTCTGTGGGACCCCAGAAGTATGTTGACAACTTTCATGGGTTTTTTATCAGTAATTAATGACTGTTGACTACTGTTAATACTGGTGTAACTGGAAGGTCAGATACTGTGTTTTGTACTGCTGGGAGGTTTGCATTCTTTTAACAAGATGAAACCAACCCAAAGACAAGCTCCCTACAGATCTTTTCATTGTTCTTCTTACTAATATGCAGTGTCTGCTGCTTGCTACCCACATGGTCATAACTCATTTCTTCCTTCCTCTGTTTTTCCAGCCTTTTTCAAATACTGTTTTCTCCCATGTCTCCTAACTGCTGGGTAGACACAGGACAGTTAGTTTAACTGCTGCTACAGATCTGTCAATATGAATCTACTTGCTATATCCTGCCATTGATTCTTAGTAAGTTTATAGAGAATTAGTATCTGTGACTCAAGCAAATTATTCATATGCACTAAAGTTTGAACTTGCTGACTGAATTATTGAACTGTTGTCTTTCTCCTGAGAAAACTACACTGGAAAATTTAGAATGTGGAAGGCTTAAACATGTACAAGGGATTCACTGAACAGAAGATTAGAAAATTTAGTAATTTGATAAACTTACTGTAAATTACAGGAAAGACCTTTGAAGGCAGTGAAAGATGAGTGAGGTGTAGCTGAAACATTTGATTGTTGTGAAGCAACTTTTCTTGGAAGTGTTTATTGTGAGGTCACTAAACCCTAGATTTTATCCATGCTAGCCTCATTCTCTAAAGTACTTTTATTTTTTTTTTTTAATTTTAGTATCTTGCACCAGAAGTCATTAAAAAGCAGCCCTATGACAACACAGTAGACTGGTGGTGCCTTGGTGCAGTTCTCTATGAAATGCTTTATGGGCTGGTATGTACCTGATATGTAAAAGTTGCTTTCCTCCTCCCCTCTCCCATTTTATTTGAAGTAACCTTTGAGTGTTGTTAAAGATGCTGACTTTTTCTTAATATTGGAATACTCCATTTAAGCAGATTTACAGATTGTCTTATACTTACGTAGAGCTTGTTTTTCTCTTTTGGATTTTACATTGACTCCTGGTATCTGATGGTTCGTGGAAAAGCAGAATCGTAGACATCAGCAAAATCAGTAGTCATCATTTTGAGAGCCTCTGAGAGTAAACTGAATCACCAGTGATAATACACAAACAAAAACCAAAACAGCTTATAAGTAAAATTTGTCAAATATTGCAATAAATAAAATTCAAAATACTTTTTTTTACTTGGGTATCCCAGGTTTTCTCTGAGCTTTTGACAGCATTAGAACAACAAATACCTTGCTATGCATCTTCTAGTCATATGTAATTACTCCAGTAAGAATCTGCTCTTCTAGTTTTCTCAAGTTCTGGCTCCTCCCATAGGACCTTAAATAGGGAAATTTATTTGTTTTCCCGTTCTCAGGTTCTTTTCAGGCAAGTTCAGTGGGAGCTTTGAAGCTGGATGGCATCTATGGCTACTTATAAGTGTGAGAACAATTAGGAGTAGAGGAGGCGGGTGGTGGGAAGTTATCAAGTATACAGTTCTAGCAGTGGTGATGACTGAATTAGAAGTTTGCAGTGCATGAAAAGGAGATTTCTGCTTTGCTGCTAGCAGCTTGTATGTCTTACAGAATCATTTACTGATCATACATAACATATGAAACAACATTGCATGTGGCTTCAAATTCATGTAGCACTTGTATTTTTTAGCCTCCTTTTTACTGCCGTGATGTTGCTGAGATGTACGATAATATTCTTCATAAACCCCTGGTTTTGCGTCCAGGAATCAGTCTTACAGCCTGGTCTATCCTAGAAGAACTTCTGGAGAAAGATAGGCAAAGCAGACTTGGAGCAAGGGAAGACTTCGTAAGTAATGTCCTAATTTATCAAGCCCTATTTCAATTAAAGGGGCTCATCAAATTAATGTGCACAGCACAGGATTAATAATTGGAGACAGAAATTACATTGCTGCATCTGTCTCTGTTTTTCTCCTTTTTATTTCTTCAGTAAAGACAGCAGTGTGGTCTGTTTCTGGGTAGTTGCTAGGGATAAGAGAGCAATGTTTGTTGTGGAGTATTTTGAGCTTGGTTGCTGCTGTACCTGCCAGCAAAGGAAAAACAGTTGCTGGTGTAGCAGTCACTAAGTAGATTTCACTGTTCGTAGTGAAACTGGGAAATAATCAAAAGAAAAGGCTGTCATGTGGAAATACTAATGATTTGGAAATTAGTCTTCAGGTAAGGAGGAACACTAGTTCCATGCAAACAGCAGCCTTTTTTTTAGCCTTAAAATCATGCAGACATTTTCCCAGTGTAGCAACAAAACTTTTGTTTGCAAAAAGTTGATGAGAGAAAGTCACAGGTGTCTTCAGAACTGTGTAATGAGGAATGATCTAGAGGGTGCAGTCCATCCGTTGGTGGTGGGATCTTCATCATCTTTGGTTTGCAGTCCTTATATTAGTCTGTGAACCTTGTAACTGAGTAAGATGAAAAGATTTAACATAGCTGTTTCCTTCTTCTTAAATAGTAAGTATATGGCAGAGTTGTTGAAGCAGCTGCTTCTCAGACAGAAAAACTAACAAAACTTTAAGGCAGGAACAGATACTAACAGAAAACATTCTTGCTGTGTGGTAGACTTCAAGGTTGTTGATTTTAGGGCTTAAAAGCAGAAAGTACGATCTTAGAAGAAAAACCGTTTATAGAGGCAGTCTCACAAATTTTAATTGCTGTTAAGAACTTCCCTGTGTGAATGTAGTATCAAGTAATGTTTACTACATTGCACAGGATGGAATTATGAAATGTCTAAAATCTTTATTTTTTGCTGCAGCTTGAAATTCAAAAGCACCCGTTCTTCGAATCTCTCAGCTGGACTGATCTTCTTCAGAAGAAGATTCCGCCGCCATTTAATCCTAATGTGGTAGGTGCCTGGGGTGTGGCAGTGGTATTAGTGTTTGCATCTCAGATCACACATCACAGAATATTTTGACTTGAAAGGGACCCACAAGAATCATCAAGTCCAGCTTTTAAGTGAATGCCCCATATGGGTACTGAACCATAAATTCAGCTGAGCTAATCTCTCTAAGAGAGTCTGTTTTTTCATATTTTTTAGGTTTATGGGATCATTAAGAATGTAGGATTTCGTCAAAACTCCAACCTAAATGAAAAAAAACCCAGCCTTTTAATACCTATTTTCAGAGATGGAGGTGTTCTTCCTTAAATTTCTTTTACTTAAATAGACAAAATAGATAGCCTTGAGAGTTAAATTTGGAACCTAAAGGACGAGCACAAGTTTAAAACACTGTATTCATTTGATGACTGACAGATCCTTCTGTTTTCTAGGTTGGACCAGACGATATTGGGAATTTTGATGCAGTGTTCACAGAAGAAATGGTCCCATACTCAGTTTGTGTTTCTTCTGACTACAACATTGTTAATGCCAGTGTCCTAGAGGCAGATGATGCATTTGTTGGATTTTCTTATGCACCACCTTCTGAAGATGGGTTTTCCTAGGGACATAGAAGCAAAAAGTGGTTTGGAAGCCTTAGGTTGAATTGAAATGTTAGGATTATGGACACATTCCAAAATAGCGTAAATAGTGCCTCGTCTTGTATGTAGGTTTGAAACCTATGAACAAACTTTCTCTGCTGTATAGGAGGAATTTGGGCATTTTGGATGGCTTTCTTTGGGGTTTGAACTGTTTGTTCCTGCTGCAGAAAATATTTTTTAAAACCTTTAAAAAGCATTCTCTACGTATTTTTTAAGCAAAAACACTGACTGTTCTCCTCAATCCCTTTGAGTTTACATTCATACCTATCTAATTTGGCTGGAAAAAATAGCAGCAAATTTAGTAAATTTATAAATGCTTTTGTACTTATTTACAGTGACTTTGTGCTTGAATTGTAACTATGCAAATTGTCTTTTGTATATCCTGGTTTAAAAAAAGGTAAATGTTTTCCTCGTTACCAGTTTGGAATATGTGTTAATTTACCTGTCATCACTTAAATGATTTAAGTTAAGGACCAGGTTTCTTAAAGGACTTCTTCAGAATGAAAATTTGGTCATATAAAACTGGATTGTTGGTCTTGTACTTGCTGAAGTACCCATTGACTCAACTGGATTATCTGAGGTATGGGGGATTACTCAAAGCAAGGACAGAACAAATTAACTGGATTGATTTGATAACATTACTTATTACGTGTTCTACTTTTCTTTCTTCCCTGAGCTAAGCGTCTATATTTCAACTACATGAAAAATATTTTTGGTTAAAGCTTTGCTTCTCCAAAGATCTAATATGCAATAATCATGGTTACTTTAAAAGTAAGTCAATTAGCTTTGACATTTTGGGGGTGGGTGGTGAGATGATCATGCCAAATATTAGGGATTTTTCTCACTGATTGGTAGTTTAAAACACTCTTAGGTTCCAAATTGATTGTATTTCAGTGCTCATAGCTACTTGTCTTTGTGTTCTAGTTTGCACCATTTTTAAATCTTCACTTGCTATTGGGGGAAAATGTAAATTACACTGATAATTTTAAAAATGTGAAAAGCTATTGTATTTCTCATAACATACACGTGTATGGACAAACATAATTCTGAACAATTTCTGTTTAAGGAAATTTTTTTAAACAATGCAAAAATTGACTGCAGTTACAATGTATAAAAGGCATATAATAGTAGTAGTTTTATTATATATATTACTTGTAAATAACAACTTATTTTTGTTTGTTAATCCAAAAATGTTCCGTGTTTTTTGTTCATAAATACATTGTTAAATGCCTTGATTTGAGAGAAGTCTGGTAAGATACTGATACATCATAATGATACATAAATTGAATGAATGTTACATAAATTTCAGTATCTAAGTCACCTTGTTTTTGGCAAAATAAGCAGCTAAAATAAATACTCTTTATATGGCATCAAAATCTGATAATTGAGAACCTAGGGGGAGAGAGTGTATCAAATTGTAATTCTTTTGAAATAAATGTTGTATCAATATATTAGAAGAGTGGAAAGTAAAACAGGATTCCTTGCTTACCTCAAGGAGTATCTCCTAGAGCAGAGTCTCCTGCATAGTGGTTAAGTGATGCTTAGCAGTTGCCACATGAGGTTTTGGAAGGAGTGATTGGGTAAAAAGTAAGAATTGACATTGGCAGTGGAGGAAGGAAGGAATTGTATCATTTGTGGGAGCAGAATGGTGGCTTGGCACTGATTTTCCATAGTTCTCTTCTGCAAGGGCTGAAAAAAGCTGTTCAGGACAACCAACAACTCTGTGAAATTGTTTCCATGCCATTAAAATAACTTGGAAGTAACAGCCCTGGGGTTTTTTAGTGTGGGGCTGAGGGGGATAGGGTTTGGTTGTTTTGGTTTTTGGGGGTTTGTGGTTTTTGTTCTTTTTATTTATTTATTTATTTAAATTTTTAAACATGGCTTTCTGATAGACTGGGAAACAAATTGATGGTATGAAAGGAAGTATCCATTTTCATACTGAATTTTTAGTCTATGCTCCTGAAATTACTGTGAAATTATGTGGCTACTGTAATTACCTTCTCTTTATGGCAAAGAGGTACAGTGCTGTAGAGGGATGGGAAAGAGAGGGAATACTTCAGAAATTGTTGTGGGAACTAGCACCCTTTTTAATTTTTGTCTTGTGTTCCAAGATGTTCATACATAGCTGCCAGACTAGATGAAGGGGTTTTTTGTTTTTTTGTTTTTTTTCTTGTCAGAATTCAGGGGTTTTTTCCTTTAAAAAATAGCGTGGCAGTTGAAGTTATTTGTGGGAGAGCAGCTTAAAAATGGCTTATTAAGCTTTTTCCTTCAGCAGACTCTCCCTTTTTGGCAAAGTGTGAATGTGTTCAGCACATCACTTGAAGTCCTTAAGTTCTTTGAACTAAAGGTTTACACTGTTCAACAACAGTAAAATAAAGCCTCACAGTATTTCTGTAGCCAGTGCTCTTGTTCCAAACCTCTGTGCATCCCATGAGGATGGTTTCCAAAGTAAGACGTGTGGAGTGTTGTAGCTGCCTCACCCAGGGCTGAGCTGAAAAGTGACATCTGAAACACTTGGTAAAGCAGAGGGAGGAGAGTGGACTTGCACAGCAACCACCTCTGCTGCTCCTTTCCTGATTTAGCTGATATAAAGGAAGGCAAAATTTGCTTTTTTGTGACTAGGGCAGGGGATTTTGTTCTGCCTTTCTGTAGGGGAAGGAGATTGTTCCTCCCCTTGCAGAGGGAGCCCAAGCACCCATCCCATGAGGAGCAGGCCTTTCTCCGGGGCACGGAGCTGCTCTTCTGGACTCCGATCTCTCAGCCTGGGGGGAAACGAGAGAGACCACACGAAAGATGGATTGACTGAAATTCAGCATGGTGGTTGTAAAAATGTGAGCTGAAATAGAACACAAATAGAGTTCAGAGGTGCTCTCCCGGAGAGGTAAGTTTGGGAGCGCCTGGCATGCTGAAGGCAACAGTTAAATATGCAATATGTATTAATGAGAAAAAATGGTTCTGTAAGTACATTGCCGCAGTACTTTGTGCGCTGACCGGGCCACGTCCTGTGCCCAGTGCCCTGCCCGCCGGTGAAAGCAGTAGCCCTGTGGGGCCGAGTCGCCAGTCCCGGTGGTGGCTGCGGGTCTGGGGCAGCCGTCAGTGTGAGGCGGGCTGGGACTTGCCTTCCCTGAGGACTTGCACTGAGCACGGCCGCTGCCCCTGCGCGGCCCAGCCCTGCGGGCCGTGGCTCTCCCCGCGCCGCCGGGTGAGGGCTGAGGGGCGGTGCGGGGATCCGCCGTCCCGCCCCGCCGGGATCCGCCGTCCCGCCGCTGCCGCCCCGCACGGAGCCGCCCTCTCCCTCCCCAGCCTGGAGGCTGAGGGCAGCCCGGCCCCCGCGGTGCCCACTGCTGCCGCCCCAGCAGGGCCGGGGGAGGACGGGGCGTAGGAAGCCTGGAGAACAGCTGGTGGAGAGGTCTGTGAGGCAGGGGTGCCGATGGCAGGAAGCTGAAGCCAGACGGGAGATGCTGAGTGTCCGTGCCGAGTCACACCGGGAGTGGAGTTAGCAGGCTGTGGGGACACTGGTGAACACCATCACCCTGGTCAGGCTTTATTTTCCGAAGCTTAGGCGACGGCTGCTAAGTGCACAATAAGCGGGGTCACAGCCCAGTCCTTCCTACCTCATGTAGTGTCCAGCCCGGATAACACAGGATCCAAGGAGATACAGTGGATCTGTGTGTACATTTCTTTAAACCTTTCTTGCTGAATATTTCAAGGGATGGAGTAGTAATTATGCAGGAGTAACTCCCTGGGGGGAGGGGGGGAAATCCCTATTATAAATTGTCTTTTAACTTGTATCTTTAATTTGTTACTTCAGGCACTGAATACATCCAGCCCACAGAGTTCTCAGGCCGCAGGGCTTAGGCTGATGCCACACTGAAGTTGTGCTGGAATCCAGTTACTCCTCTTGGATGTTGATCTGTCTGTCATCCCAAAATCATTTCTGTGAACTCCTACATGGAATCTCTCATACGCTGTGAGCTTTGATTCCTCATCAGCTCAGTAGTTCCATGTCCTATCCTTTACCAGGTAGCTAAGTCTTATTTAGATTTGAGTGTTGATTCATATTGGCTGTCTACAGAGAGAACTAAGGACATTTTGCAGAAGAAAATACAAAAGACATTAAAACAGATGATATATACAAAATACCATATTTTTGCCTTAGTAATTCTCCTTGTAAATTCTGCAAAGTAGTGCTTCATGGTACATGACTCTACTCTTAGAAAAAATATAAAGAGATGTGGGTAATACACAATGAAAACTGTACTAAAGAGCATGGTCAGCTCTTGTAGTTGTAAAAGCTTTGCCGGTGGGAATCAGAATTAAACATCTGTGAACATGCATGGAAATAAGTGCAAAATCAGCACCATAAGCAGGTGCTACAGGAGATCACAGCAGGGTAGGAAAGTAAGAAAAGAGATGTTGCTCGCTTTCACACTTTTAACAGCTATGACAGACTTCTCGCATAAGGGACATAAAATTTTAAGACTTACTTTTGATAGAGTGATTATGAAATCTACAGGGGAGGTTAAATGAAATGGAAACTTTTATTTCATGGCTTAGGGAATTAGGAGAGTGAAATAATTCACCAAGGAAATGAAAACACTAGAGCATTCTTCAGAAATTTAGAAATAGGGTATGCTTCAGTCATTGGAAAGAGCTTTAAAGTGAATTTTAAAAATCCTTCAAGAATTGCCTAGTTTGAAAAACACTATTTTCATTTTGTGTAGCTTTGTTAATATGTACCTTTATTATTACTGTTAAAGCATGGCCAGTGCTACCATCATTTCCTCACAGTTTATTCCCACAGTTGGATAAGGAGTGCAAAGATCTTCAAAGATGGATCCTGAAATACAGAAAATGAGGGAAGTTGTCCTTGTCTACCTTGACAGAAGTGGCGGCCTTCAGAAATTTGTGCATGATTGCAAAAAATACAATGGTATTACTCAATACGTAGTCTGTTGAATTGATATATAATGTTACACAAATCTGTTATTTTAAGATACTTTTTTGTCCCTACAGACTCAAAACAAAGTTACGCTGTTTATCGTTTCATTATTTCAATTAATCCTTCTGACATTGCTGAATTGGATGCAACTCTTGGAAATTATATTCTTCATAATCCCCTACAATCTGCAGAGATTTTTCAGTCAGTAAGTGTTTAGTAGATGAGTAGACAAAAGTGCATCATCTAAATTTTAACTATATTTTCCTTTCTAAAATGAAGTTATTTTTCCATCACAGGTATGCTTTGTAGCTATTAAGACACTATCATTAATTGAACAATTGCAGACAGAAGCCCAGGTGAGTCTGCATTGGTTTTCTCCATTTAGATCTTGAATCTTCTAAGTATAGTGAAATATTAACAAATAGTTTTGTATTAAGTTTTCGTTTTCCCTTTAGTTGCAGTATTATTTATAATTAAAAATAGCTGGAAGTCTCACCCTACCACATTGTAATTGTGAGATTAATTAATATGAAACCTAGTTACTCTTCATGTGTTTCAAAAAATTTTTAAGTTACGTATTACATTGTGTGTTTGTCCATGAAAAGTAAAGGAGTTTTAAATAAAAAATGTTTTTATGCTATTAGTGCCATTGTGTTCTCTTGCTAGATCAGTATATTGCTGAAACCGACACATTTGCCACCTTTACCAAGTTATGTTCTGAGTCTTTCTACATATCCCTTTAATTACACATCTCAAAGATTTTATATGTCTGAAGGAATAGTGATTGCAATGGGAACTGTAACAAAATACACACAAGGAGCAAGATTTCTTTGTACTGAGGAAACCTGTCCATTCTCTGAAGGTAGTAAAAAATATAAAAAGCTTTTGAATAAATTTAGTAATAAGAGATTAAAAACCTAGCCTAACAAAGGTATTTTCCTATATAGTTTTATTGTGCATACATTTTTTTAATGAGCACTGCAGGATTTCTGTTAATTGAAAGGAGTGGACTTGCTCAGCATTATTAAATGTTTTGGAAGAATAGCTATGCCAGCAATCCCTTTTCCTAATGCTGTAGATAGCTTATAGGAGAAAACATAGGTCACCTATATAGGTCACCTGTATAACTTTAATATATTTAGTATCTTAAATACCTTAAATACTTAAATATCTTAATTAAGAATTAAATATCTTAATTAAGAATATCTCTAAAGTAAATAAGCTAAACTAGTAAAATATCTTTTTCCTTGGAAACTGTTTCTGTCTATAAAAAAACACCACAGAGCAATATGCTTAAGTGGCTGGCAAAAGCTTCTAGCAAGGAAAAAGTGATGCTTTGGTGAGTAGCTGACTTCTGTAGAACTACTACTTTGAGCAGTATTACTGAACAGACAGAGGCCCTAAGTACATTTAAGGCTGGATTTTTCCTTCGTCTGTAAGAGAGACCATAGAGTTGTAGAAGAGGTGCAAATTCCCGAAGTTTGGAGACTGGAGATTAAATCACACAGACATCTTTACGAGGACACGTACCTCTAATAGTGACTATCCATATCCCATGTCATTCTCATGCCAGGCAGAAGCCGCAGTGGCTCACTCCTCAAGAAAGCCCGGCCAAGCTGTTCAGCTTGGGAGTGTGCAGTAAGAAACTCTGCCATCTCGTGACCAAACACAATAAATCAGATGGATTATTTCAGTCTAATATGTAAGGGAGGCTCATCTGAAGAAACACGTAATAAATTGAGAATTTCACTGTCTAGTATTTGAATTTCTTCTGTTCTTCATGGGAAATTTAAAAATAAAGCTATACCCTCCTTTTAAATTGTTGGTGAATTATTAACTTTTTTTTTAGGGTTTAGGTGCATCAGAGTGCATTGTCCTGGAGCTACAGAGTCTGCTACAGTGAGGACTGATTTTGTGTGTAGCTTGTGTTCTTCACCACTGCAGGAAGACATGAAATTTAGAGTTCTTGGTGGTAGGATCTATGTAATCTAACATTTAGATCTGGTAGTTTCCTACTTCTGTTACACAATAAGTAAACAAAATATTTAAGTGGGAAAAGCCTACTTAAAATACACCAGTCTTTTAAAAAAAAGATGTTTTCAAGAGAATTAACCTTTTTCTTTGCCTTTGTTTTGAAAGATAAACAAATAGTTGAAATGATTGATGCTAAAATTCTGAATGCTTTGAAAGGATATTCCATTGATAAATCCCATTTTAGGATTCAGGCATTTACATTGTTCTTGAGAGGTAAGCTGAACTTTGGAGTTCTGTCAAAAATGTTTTAGAATTGATCTGTAATAATCTCTTGAAATTGTAGCACTTTTTTTTTTTTTTTTTTCTAAAATGATGAGAGTCACAATTTATATTGCAGTTCTTTCTGTACTCCCCCCCTTAATTTCATAAAAAGTAGCTAAGTGACAAAGCAGTGTGTACAGGTGATAGCAGAGTGTACATAGCAAAACTCAGACATTCTTGTGTCACTTTTACACCTCCATTTAATTAAAATCTGGCCAGCTCAGCAGTGTCTTATTCTAAATGTTGCTTGATTTCTCCTCCTTGCTACTTATTTTGGTCACGCTGTTCTGTAATAACTTCGTGTATATTTAACATCCTTCCTCAATCTAGCTGTTATCCACATTCCATCAGGATTTTTGGCTCCTACTACTACTGCTGTCCACTACAAACATTAAATGATTTCTAATGTTAGTATCTAACTGACATCACAACTCAGCAACATTGTTCCGTTAATTCTTAAAAAGACCCCACAAAATAAACACGGAGACAAGCAACAAAAAGTCCTCTTCCATTCCAAAAGCCTAGGGAATTGTATGGTTCATTTATTGAAAACTAAATAGAAAGAACTAGTAGTACTAAAATTATAATAAATATTTATAGAACAATCTATGGTCAAGATACTGAGAGTTGCATGTAGTAAATTTCTGCTGGCTCTAGTGATCAGTGTGGTTACAGTTTTTCTCAGGCTGAAATTGAGATCTGGTTGGATTTAATTCTCATTTTCAAAAAATAAATAGGATTTGGTTTTCTAAGGTGCACAAAAATATAAAGGTTCACAAAGCTGTTTGTGTATCTTTTTGAAATCTGTGTAGTTTGTACCTCCTCTTTATTGTGTTCGGTTTTTTCTCTGACATTTTATGGTACAGTGACTGATAACAGTGGTGCCACAAGTTTCAGAGTAGGAAATACAGTTGCAAAAAACTATCTATTTTCTTCTCAATGCAGGATTAAATGCACTGTCCATTTTCTTTATAATCTATTTTCCCTCACCTGGTATGCCTTCCTTACCTTTTGCACTAAATAATTAAAATGGTATGTTTCATTTTATTCTAGTCCATTATCAATCTGGCATCCAGCTGTTTTCTGCCAATGTTAAATCATAAAATCAAACGTTCAGAATGTGTAGTTTTCTGACCGTGTCTTTAAAACTGTTTTTATGTCCTAACATATTGTAGCTTTTCCCCTCTGTACTTAAGTTTTTTATTATTTGCAGATGAACTGGCTAATAAAATGACAATAGGAAACCACTACAGGATTATAGGAATTCCAGCTTGTGTACAGAATGGCCTACAAGCGACTGCATGTATAGAAGTCAGTAGTGTACAGCTCTATAAACCAACTGGTAAGAAAGTTCCAATAAAAACATACCTAAAAAAAACCCCTGGAAAATCTCCTAGAAAAAAAAAATCTTGAGAATTGGTACAGTTTTTTTATTATCTAGAGGTCCAGATTACAAAACCACTCAGGGACTTTCCTCTTACAGTCTGAAATGTGTACTTCCTGCGATTTGAGAGTATCTGCTTTTGCCTACTTTCTACACCATTGGGAAACTCCCTAATTACTGTAGCTCTTCAACTTCTCTTTCCATCTTCTCCTATCCATTGGAAAGTACTTTGAAATCATATAAAAAGAACCTGATACTTCAGTTTGTTTTTCCTTTCTTATTCCATCAGTTCTAGCAGATCATGTCTGCTACCTTTTTAGCAGTAAAATTAAGAGTGTCAGATGCTTACATTCTGAATTTGTGCTTAATAAAGAAATATATTTGTTCATGGTAGGTTTTTGTATCAAGACTCCAATGGTGATTTGTTCTAACATACCTGCATAGATCTCTAATGTGTTTGTTCACCTGAACTTTTTTTCCATTAGGTCCTTCTTCTGTCAGTGACAATTTTAAGTATCTGCTCTCACTGACTTCAAGTTCATGCTGGAGGTTTACTGCTGTCCTGGCCAACATCTTTGCTTCTCAAGTTGTTCCACCAGGAACTTACAATACTCTTAAACTTGCAATATTGCTGAGTCTAGTACAGACATCTGAAAAAGAAAATGCAGATTATTTGGATCTCTTGGTTATGACAAGTGACACACTAGTAATTGACAGGTAAAGAAATTCCTTTTTTCCCCAACGTAAGTTAGAATTTAAAATCTAGTCTTTTTAAAGATTTTAAGATTGGTCTTACATGAAAAGCTAGAGACTTTGTTTTAAAAGAATATACAAGGCTCCAACTTAGTTAAATATTCAAGTTTTATTCCTGGGACATTTTCGTTTCTTTCAAATGATAAATATAGATCAGAACTTCATTAATTATAAAACCTCCTAAAACTCTCATAAGATTATGGTAAGAATTTAACATTAGCACAGTTTTGCAGAGCTCAGATAAAACATTCTTCTAAAATCAAAACTGAAGGCTGTCCCAGAAGCTGGTAATAAAAAAAAAAGAGCTCAACTTTTCAAACCTTGTGTCAATTTAAGCCCTCTCATCACTGACTCCCAGCTATCAGCCTTTTGAATAAATGAGCAGTGTATAAATAGATACTTGCATTTTTATCTTTTTTGTAAAAACCATTCTAATAAGGCATCAGAATTCACATGTATCTTTACACATAGACTATAAATCTGGTTGTTGTTGCCTTTAAATATTTTTTACTATGCATTTTATGCATTTCATGCAACAATAAACTGTTAACACAATTTAACATACACTTCAGAAAAGTACAATATGCTCAGATTTACATTAATTTAAACAAAATTATTTTCTCCTTCCGTAACTTAAGATCTCTGAAACTGGTAGGAATTTTATTTTCATTTGGAAGTTATTCAGCTAATATTTTTTGTTGTGAAAAAAATCCCAAAACTTTGACTACTTCAAAATTTAGCTGTAAAAATTATTAGTTGAAATTTTTTAAAATGTGCAAGATTTCTTTTTTCCCAGGTTAAGACTAAGATTTCTTGAGAAACAGGATTTCAGTGTTTTAAGAATCAAAACATCTGGTTTATATTAAAATGGTTGCACACTGTAAATCACGATCAATATTGTAATTTGTACTATCTTGCATGTGCACCATATTTACTGTCAGCAGCATGTCAAAGTAGGCATTTGCTATATATTTCCATTGGTGCAATACCCAATTTACTGATTCTTACTAATTTTACTCAGTAATTTTCTCCCAGGTCGTAATAGTAGGGCAAACCATGCTCTGACATCTTAAAATCATTAAGAGCCTTTGATTGTGGAACCAGACAGACAATTTGCAACCTCTCTAGGCCAAAGAACATATTATAGGGGAAGAAAAAGATATTTTATACCTTCTTTCTCCAAAAGAATTGGAGGGGAGTATGTAACTCAGGAAGGCAGAGCTTCCAAGTTCCAGCCTTTTCATCTTTCCCAGATGGCCACAATTACTAATCCTCTAAATTTTAAATCACTGGAAGTGTCTATAGAATAGAAAGAGGAGTTAACAATGTGGAGTTAAATTACAAGACATATTTGATTTCCTAGGAATTATTTCTGCAACCTATGATTTGCCTCATGTTTAATCCATAAGAAATACAGTCTTGATGACAGCTGTTGGAGAACAGGCTTGAATCTCTACTTTTGTATTCAAAGTTAAACAATTAGTTTTGATGCTGGTTTCATGTTAAAAATGTTTTGTTGTTGTTGTTTCTGAGTCTTAATACTTACTAAGTTTTTTTTAGAAATGAATAATTTAACAATTTATGATTGACAGAATTATTTAATCCTCCAGGCTTCTGAATTACAGCTTATGTCTTCTGCCTCGTGGCATACGACACCCACCTTCCAGTGACATTTTTCCTACTGTGTCCAAAGATAAACACGGAACTGGAAGTGCCAGTATTCAAGCTTGCAGCGCTGTGCTGGCCAAGGGTGGCATCTGTTACATAGGAGACTTAAGTTCATATAAAAAGGATAAACTTGAACTTCTACAGTCTGGTAATCTCCCACCTCCTAACAAATGAGGGGACAGAACTAAACAAATACAAGGAAATTCAAGGCTAGGTTTGTTCCCCAGCTTATGGCCCTCAAATGCTGCAAAAATCTGTGTGCTGGTTTTAATGGGTATGTGTAAGGTACAAGGACAAAAAAGCCAAGGTCCTGTAAACTTAAATCTGCTATGCTACAGACATCATTAATCATAACAATTCGGCAAAATCATAATCATGACTAATTTCAGATAGGAGTTATAGCTAAGCTAAATCTGTCACATAACTGATGAATTTTGTCTTATCCTAGTGCTAGAGAGCAGAACAACAACAGTATTTATTCCTGGGAAGAAGTATGGAGAAGAGGCTGACCAACAAGTTACTGTTTCAGTTCAGACCAACTTTTGGTCCTTTGTAGATGTGGACTCTTCCTCAAAGAAACATATACAAAAGGAGAACTTTCTAATTGGACAGATGGTAAAGCACATGCCTTGTTCTCAGAGGAACTGTGCTATAGATGTCATTTGTGTTCATTTCCCCCTATAAAATCATGAAAACAATAAAACTTTTATTTCCCAGAAAGTCACAACTTAAGCAACTTTAAATCAAGTATCTTCTAAAACGAGATAGCTTTCCCAAAAAAGTAGGTGTCATTCAAACAAAATTTTACCAAGTATTACAGGTAATTCATTAGATAATCTTACAGTGTAAGTGGATATAGGATATTTCAGATATAAAATACAGTGATGCTTCTACAAGTCAAAAATCCAAAATAAAGTAGATGTTTTCTTTCCATGGGTCTTTTCTTTAGGATGTGAGTTTGATTCCAGTTAACCTTGTAGATGGTTTTGGACTCTTGATCTATAATGAGTTTCCTTCTGGTCGCTTGTCTTCTCCTGTTGTACATCATATCTTGAAAAAAGCCATTAATCCTGAAGCCATGCTGTACAAAGTCTCACAGCAGTTCAGAATGCAGGATTATGAGGAGGTAACAGATTATACACAAAAATTTAAAAATGCATAATATTTGTGAGTATCATATTGGGTTTGGCATCAGAAGGTTCTTTCTGCTGTCTGCTTATTTTTAATATTCACTTTCTACCCTTTCCCCCACCATATTTCCACTAGTACTATTAGGATCATTGACAAAAGCAGCTTCAGTTCTTGAAAAGGGTCACTATAATAAATACAGTTTGAGCATGTTTCTGGAAAATGTACAAAGTTAACATTCATATGAGAACAGATCTCCAGTATCTATGTTGTATCTATAAAGTTTACAAGCAGTAGTAGAAGTTAATACTCCATTCTAATTAAATTGTCAATATCTGTAGCATAACTAACAGATGATTTCCCCCCCCCCGAAGTGTTCAAGTCCAGGTTGAATGGGGCTCTGAGCAACCTGGTCTAGTGGAAAGTGTCCCTGCCAATTGCAGGAGATTTGGGACAGGATCATCTGCAAGGTCCCTTCCAACCCAAACCATTCTATAATTCTGTTTGCTATCCAAGATCTGTTCTTATTATTGTCCTTCATAACTTTCTTATTCAGCATAGCCAAATGGCAACAACTGTCCTTACTATTAAAACTATTGGTAGAATGCATTGTCCAGCCGGTATTTTAAAAGGTGTGGGAAAAAAGGTCAATTCCTCATTTTCCAGTTAAATATTTAAAATGTATGCCCTCTCTCTAGTTTATTTTGTTTGCTAGGAATCTTCATGTTGTACTGAGTTCAGAAGCAGAAAGTCTCATTCAGGGCTATTATCTTGCAAGTCGTAGGGTGAGAAGAGATTCCATTCATGGATCAACATTATCAGCCTCTGCACTAAAAATTCTGTATGTCCTACTTTCCATTTTCCAAGAGAAATTGTGTTAACCTGCTCAGGAACTTGTTTAATAAAAATCTACATAAGACTCTTGTTTCAAAAACTTCAAGCATAAATAATCTTACTATTTATGAATGCCATTTATTTTATATATTGACACTGCTAAAAGCAACCCAAGTTCAAACGACTTGCCAGGCAAAAGAAAAAAACCTCAGCTATTTATAAAACATGCATCATTATTAAAGCTATCTAGAAAAAAAGGGGAGATTTAAATACATACAGCTTTATTATGGGAGCAAAAAAGTATCAATAGATAACAAATTCCACTTTTTAGCACAAAAAGTTAATGCATAATATGTATTTTGTCAGTAGTAAGTGTAACTGCACAGCTGACTTGTGAAAAAAAAAAAACCACCCCAGTGTTAACTTGTAATTTACACAAGTGTTTGACAGAGGCTAATAGACACTGAATTCATGTCTTCAGTATTTTTTTATTTCTGACATGCTTATATTGATCTCTTAGGATTTCACTGGCTAAGGCTCATGCCAAGCTCAGTTTAAGACAGACAGTACTTGAGGAAGATGCAGTGATTGCCATCTTGTTACTGGAGTCATCACTGACCCTAAAACATGGTAAATAATGCACAACAGTTCCTTAGTCTTGAGTGCATCACTGTCACATTTTGTCAGTCTGAAAACATCCTACATCCATTGATTGTGATAGCAGGTAATTTCAAATCAAAATCCAGAGTCTCCACTGAAGACTGGTATCGCATAAGTCAGTTTCTCTCAGTGCTGTAGGTAACAAGGTCACAGGCCAGCACCAAGTCTGTCCTCCCTACTGGTTTATTTAAAGCACGGCTACTCTAACATTGGCTCAGGTTACATTAAGGACAGATTTCCCTCCCTGGGGAAACCAAAAACATGGGTTGGATTTTTTTTGTTTATGAAGCATCAGACTTATTTGTTCACACAGATTTGGAAGTGAGGTAAGAATTAGGATCTAGGATTGCATTACTAAGTAATTTGCATCACAGCTCTTTTTTCCCCTCAAAGTACTGACAAATATCAAGTCTTAAAGCTTAATTTCTTCTTTGCCTAGGGACATCTGCATTATGTGTAGCACCAAATCCTGTATTTCCATTTGACCTCACTGATGAAAACTCACTGCAACAGAGAGATATTTATCTCATCCAGTGTCACCATCAACTGCTGAAGTTTATTGCTGCCTATAGCCCAGGAATTCACATTAACACTCATGAAGAGTAAAAACTCCACTTTAAGTAAAGCCTGAGACTTTGGCTTTTTGAGAAGCTACAGTTAGAAATACAATATTTCTAAAAATTTAGAAGACAGTTCAGTGATGTTTTACCAAGTAATAAAGCATAGCTAACCGGACTTGAATTACAAGTTTTGTGAGTTATTTGAAGGCAAGAGGAATGTCTTCATACTGGAAAGCCAAGGCCATACAGTCCTACCCAGAACTTCCCTTCCTGGCTACCACTCTCCATTCACAGTTAAGCAAGGAGTAATTTAGGATTCAGGATTTTTAATAAGAGTAAAACTAAAAATTAAATCACCAGTTCAGAATTTAATATTTTATTTCAGCTACCTGAATTCTGCTGTTTTTCTTGTTGCTTCCTTTCAAATGTATCACCCAAAAGGTTAAGGACTTTTAATAACATTAAATCTCTTCTTTTCATAGTTAATGTCAGCAGTCTGTACTTACTCATTGTGTATAGATTTGTTAATGTATAAAAGCATTATCATACTGCTTCATGTTCTGGGTTTTTTTTATTACATTACAGAAACGTGAGATTAGACAAGGCTGTCAGATGCTTCTGCAACCAAAACTCAAACAAAACAAAAAAGCTTGCAAAACAAACAAACCACAAAAGAAACCCACCAAACCACCCCAACCTGCAAAACCCAGTGTTTCCACACTATTTTATATAGACTGCAGGGGATAGTAGAGTGCTACAGTTAGGTAAAAAAAAATTAGACAACCTGGTAGACAGGTAGCTCAATGAGTTCAATTCTACCTCACTGTAAAAACAAATGAAGAATGCATGGTAGGAGATGAGCTGTTTGGAGCACAGTATGTTTCCCCAGCTATGAGCTTTCCTGTGCTTCATCTTCCTAGTAAGGATATAGCACTAGACATAATCTGCAAGCCTTGCATCCAAGAGATACGTGTTAAATAAAAAAAGCTGCAGTAAAATTGTACAGATTTTCTGTCAAATCTGGACAAGCTGAATACTTAAGGCTTGTGTTACTCCTACCCAGGATGTCATCCAGCAGGATCAGAGTGCTACTGCTCCCATAGCACCAACAAAGAAATTAAATTACTGAAAACAGAAATCCAAGATTTTATTGATACCCACTACTAACACTGTAAACATTCAGACAACACAAGTTTTCCCACATTTTAATCTGTCTTATTCACTTTTGATCCATTTATTTGATACACTCAAAAATTCATACTAAGTTCAAAGACTGCCCAGAAGGCCACTTCTCTTTCTAGAGCGATACTCTACCCTGAACTTCATTCCAGGATTATTAATTTTCAGTGAACAGCTACTCCCCTGCTGTACTATGGAACCAAGCAGTATTTCTGATGAGCAGGAAGGGCAATGGAAGCATTTCCAAGTGCATTAGAACTCCACATTCCAGGCTGCTGTTTTCAAGCTAAGAACAATAACAATAATGAGTTAGTTTCCTGCACCCTTAATCAATCAATACAAAGCTATTACCCTCACTGGCATTTCAGATCTCAAGATACACATCAAAAAACATTCAGATGGGTAAACGGCAAAAGTCTCATCATTATGCCAGAAAAAGTACTCTTTAAGGGTAGACTGAAATAGAATTCCTTTATAAGTCACTATTTTTGAGAAGCAATATTAAGGTATTTTCTGCAAAAGAAGCACAACATTTTTTCCTTGCTTCTCCCCAGTTTCCCCCATGAGCTCTTCAAAATTGGAAGATTTCTAGCAGTACCACAAGGAAAGGACAGTTGCCAACATGGCCAGTAGACCTTCCCTGGATGGCAGTACAGCCTGCAGGAGGCTGAGAACTGTGACAGTAAAAAAGCAACTGACCTCCTTCAACACCCACACTTCTACAAGTAGGTGGACTCTCCTGTTGGCCCTATGTGCACACACAAGGCTGGGAGTCAATGGAGGTGATCATCTGATGTCACAGAACCTTGAAAAAAATAAATAAAATCAGAAATGACAGGAGCAAATCAAACTGGGAAAACCCTACTGATTAGCTGGCACATCAGATATACAACACTGCTCATCACAACATTCAGTTGGGTAAACGGCAAAGGGTCATCATCACTATGCCAGCAGTTTCCTGACTATGTAACATTGCTTTTTCCAGGCACTAAATACAATGGAATTGGTTAAGTCTGTCTCAAGGAGTTGTACTTTCATAAGCTGAAGCAGAGCCTTCCTTTTAACTGCTAAGCACAGAACAGATTGAGTAAAGCCAAGAACAAGAGAAAAACAGCTCTCTTTGGGCACAAAAATGCAGGTCCAATCTCTTACATTCAAACCCCAGATGCCAAGTATCTTTCTAGAGGTAAAGCTCACTACCACAGCCACCTCTCCCTTTGGAATATATTCCAAGACCGAGACTGACGCAGTTGAAGTTGACAGCTGGTACAGTCTGATCACATGGATTGTGATCTGAACATACTGTTCTTCACATAATTCTCTCCCTTTCAACTAACATCCATGAATTCTTCAAATCAGAAGTCATGTTTCCCCAGTTAAAAACTAGATTCTCTGATACAAGCCTCTCCATTCTGACTCATTTGGGATTCTTAGATTGCACCTGCTTTGTTCTGGGGAGAAGTCTTAAGAGATTTTACAGCTGCCATATTACCTATTGTTAGGATTTCTATCTCTTAACCCTACATACAATCCAATTTCTCCTTTTTCCATCTGTAAGGGAATTTGCAAGCCATTAAACAGCTTCAGAACTCTTGATCTGGATTTCACGATGCTTCCCTCAACATCTTTAAGTACAGTAGAGAGACTTACTTCTGTAGCTCCAGAATTCATGTGGCATCTTTCTGTTTGCAAGGCATGGCAGAGTCCAGACTGAGGATTCCCAAAGCCAGTAATAAACTCATCCTGATCTTCACTTTCTGCCTAAAACAATGAAAAGATGATGTTTGATTCAGAGAGCTCCACTGCTGAGCCAGCAGCAGAAAGCATTTAACACTCCTTCTGAGTAAGCCTGTCCAAGAAACACAAACCCCATGTTCTCATTATTATTACCTGGGATAGAGCATCAGCTGACATCAAGGTTAAGCAGAGGCATGACCATTTTCCTAAAACAAGTTCCAGTGTGAGGAATGACTGATTGCAGGACAAGTACAGTACTCCTAATGAGCAGCCAGGCTGGGGAGAGGAGCACCCTGGCAGGGTACAGCCTTTAACCCCAGTTCACTCAGGGGAACTCATTGATGTTTTACCACCAGTTGAACTGAGGTCAGCACTCACACTTCAGCCTGTAATCCAGGAGAGCATTATCCCAGAGGCTGCCGATACTCCTGGGGCCCTGCCCCTGCCAGAACCCCACCAGTTTGGATCTGTACCTATAAACCCAAAAAAGGGCATAGTGTGGGTCACATCAAAGCCCTTGCCCAATTCCCTACAGGAAAAAGAAGGTAATTTATCTTTTGAATTATGACAGACATTTGCTGATGAAAACGACCTGTCAGCAAAACCAAGTGTCTTTGAATGTCCAATCTGTCACTCCTTTCAAGACTTGATGAGCCAAGAGACAGCCTGGAGTAGCCATCGCACAGCACGCAGTAATTAGGTCCCTCTCAGTCTCCCATGGCACCCGCTCTCCAGGCAGCCGGTGTGGCTGGAGTGTCAGCCTGAACTGCACCAGGGGAAACACAGGCACAGCTACAGCAGCGTGCCCACCACTCCTCTCAAGTGGCAGCTTTGGCTCTTTAGAAATGCACCTGCAAACCATCCCTGCAATTCCTGACATTACAGCCATCGCTTTGATTTGCCACGTCGGGATTTCCTGCATTAACCACCTGGGAGCGTTTCTAATTCCTCTGACAAGTCCAGCAATCACTGGACTGCCGAGCCAGGACCTGCTCCAAGGAGCATGGCAGAAGTCAGACATGGATCGCTGCGGATCCACAGGGAATGTTAAAGGTCTGAACGGACCTCAGCGATCATCCAGTCCCAGCCCCTTTCCTGCCACGGGCAGGGACACCGCCCGCTAGACCAGACTGCTCAAGGCCTTATCCAGCCCGGCTCTACGCACCACCATGGACTGGGGCACTCACAACCTTCCTGCTCCAAAGGCCTCACCACCCTGACAGCAAAGAATTTCCTTCCATTATCTAACCTAATTTTCCCATCTTTTAATTTGTACCCATCAGAGTCGGCGGCCGCTGCTACCGCTCCCACGCCCGAGGCCGGGGCACGGCGGGACCGCTCCCAAGGCACGGATCAGCACGGGCACGTTCCACGACCGGGCATCTCCCCCTTCCTAGTCCTGCATCTGCCGCCAAAAGGGTCCCGCCGCATCCATCCACGCACCCACCGAGGCACGCACCCCGACTGGGGACGGGCAGTGCGGCCGCTCCGGTTCCGACCCGCTCGGAAAGGGCGAATCCCGCCGGGATCCCGCTAAATACTCGGGCCAGGGCGGGGCGGGGCAGGCGCAGCGCCTTCCGGCTGCGCGCGCACTGGGACACGGGGAGAGCGCCAGGGGCGGGATCGGAAGGAAGAGCAAAGCAAAGCGCTAAGCAAAGCGAAGCAAAGCAATCCGTGGCCGCAGGCGCTGTTGGAGTTCCGGCTGAGAACAGCCGGGAGAGCCGGTCCCCGTGCTGCAGAGTCTGCATGGGCAGCGCCGCCGCTGTGGCCGCGGGAAGTTCCGCATGGATCTGTGCCATCCCTCCGAGGGAAAAGCTGTGAAGACAATGACCGAAGTTTGCCGAGATCTTTTAGGTTGCTCCATGAAGAATTTGATGCAGTGTACAAACATTTTACAACTGCGTTCCTGGCCACGCGCATATTCCTAGTGTTAAATGCCAGACTCTTGCATTTCAGTATATACAAGGATATAAACTGTTCCTAGGAAATGTAGCACTGGAACCAAACATCAGGTTTGAAGCAAGCAGGTTCAGAGGATCTGTTTTTATCCTGCTTGTAAATTTCTGGAAGATAAAAGCTCTTGCCCTGGTCAAGGGAGTGTGTTACCTAAACTGGTGTCTTGGTTCTGGAACGAAAGGCGTAATTCTGGTGCGGAATAATCTGTCTCGAAGAAAAAACAATTCCACACTCAATAAATATGGGGAACTCTTCTTAACTGAAAAAACTGCTGTTTGTAATTCTGCATGTTCTTACAGGTCTGTAATAATTCCGTAAAATGCTAAAAAAGTCTTAGGGATATGGCTACAGTAAGTAGCTACAGTGCTTGCTGCTCCAGTTCTCTGGCTGCCTGCAGGGCATTGTATTTAGTTGAAAATACTGCAGGGGTTGTGGAGAGCTCCAGATTTTACCATACTTTTTTAACAAAAGTTGTTCTTGGTAGTATTTTTGTTTTCCTTTTTTCCTAAACGTCATTTTAAAATTAAAAGTCTTCAGAAATGAGACAACGTCTCTAAATTCAGAATATTATTATGTACAATAAGAAACTGATACAGGTCTTGCAGCTCAGTGATAAAAGAGTCTGAGATGTATTCTCTGTAACTTTCCATGTTTTTAACCCTTAATGCTAAAGCATTTGTCATGCTTACAAAATCAACTATGTTGGCAAAGACTACTCATCACCTTTCACTGATTACCACCTTGTCAATTTTACTATGGTACTAAATGGTACATCCTGACTTTTCTTGAACAGCTCCAGGAATGGTGACTCCACCACCTCCCTGGGCAGCCCATTCCAATGCTTAACAGCCTTTTCTGTGAAGAAATTCTTCCTGATGTCCAGCTGAACCTCTGTTTCTTGGATATGCAGTCAGAATTTTACAATGACATTCAAAGGAATAAGCCTTTTAAAAATACTGAGGAATCTTTTTTTTCCTTTTTTTTCCCTTTTCTTGAGTACTGTCCCTTCCAGGTATATTATCTTGTTTAAAGCACAGAATGCTGCAGAGGCAGCTGAGAGCTCCAGATTTTACCACAGTGGTTTTTTTTGAAAGTTGTTCTGGTTAATATTTTTGTTTTCCTAAAACAAAATTTTAAAATTTTAAAAAAAATTTAGGTTTAAGACAGCATCTATAAATATGGAATATTATCATGTACAATGAGAAACTGACAACAGATTTGGCAACTCAAAGTATATAATACTCACTGGATAATATTTAATAGTACATCTACTTCAGCAATAACAAACCATATGAGAAGGTAGTACAGTGTTTTACAGAACAGATACAACAGATAACATTTGTGCATTTAGTTTCAACTCTTCTTGAATAAATACAGATGTTTAAGTGGACAAGTGTGCTACCAACAAGCCAAAGCTTTGGTGTCACCTGCTCCATCATGTGAACCCCTGAAATGAAATGAAATGAGCAGACACGTGGTTGTGCCGGGGTAGCAAACACAGGCTGAGTCCAGAACATGCAGCACAGTCCTGTGGTGTATGCAAGCAGTGCCCAAATTACAGCACTCTGTCAGGAGGGACAGGTCTCTCAGCACATTTTTACTCCATGAACAGGCATCCACATTCCCAGCAATAGCTACAAACATATAAGACTGTCCAATGGGTGCAACCCTGACCTGGCTGCAGTCAGGGGGTTTCTGCCATCAGCTTTAAGCAGTGGAGAAAGTCTATGTGGGATTACAGTTGCTATTTTTAGCCTTGCCCTTCTCTTTTCACCCAAGCCTGTTTTGCCCTGTACTTGGCCATTAGCACATCACTCCTCCTCTCTCTTCTCACAGTGCTTGTCCCAGAGAGGACAAGGATACCTAACTCTGCAGGCAGCTCCTTGCTGCTGCTGCTGCTCAGATTGGTGCTGGCTGCAGTCACCACCTCCCACTCCCCCTCATTCAGATCGCAGCAATGAAAGAAACCAACGGTGTGTCACATTAACTTAATGAGGTATTAATTACATTTTAAGAATCAATTCCTTCTCCTCTGCAAACAGCATTTCAGGAATTATAGTTTGTCTGTAGATACTGGTTTTTTAACTTAAATATATATATATATATAAGGTGTAATAAATAACCATTTTTTTGAAGCAAGAAGGGAGGTTAGATCTGTGAAGATGCTGATGTTTCCCCATGGTTTGCACTGTCTCCTTGTGCCGAGTGAGTCAGAAACTGTCCTGTGGCTCCAATGTACAACCTGGAACGCATGGGCCACTTCTGCAAGAGAGGAGACAAGCACAGCACTGAGACACCCGGGATCTTTGCACTCCAACTGCAGTTCTCAGCAAAGATTTGGTGGAATCATGGCACAAGAAAATAGCAAACTGTTGCTATCACCAAGCAGTTCCTGTTTTGTCATTTGCTGGAAAATGTTTGGGGCTTGATAAGGGAGCCTTAGCCTGGATATTTGCTTTGGTAATTAATTGTGAGGCACAGCTCCCAACCCTGCCATGCCCCAGCAGACAGGAGCAGGCCGTGCTGGCCAGTCAGCCTAGCTCAGTTTGTGTCATAGATGTTCTGTTAGTAGAATAAAACAAAGAATTCCTTCTCAAGGCACTAGGGATGCTGCAGGGATACGCCTGCACCTGCAGGGATTGCTGCCCCATGTGTACACCCATCCCTGCTGGCTGGGCCCCACAACACCACAGGGGCTGCTGCTGAAGGCTGTGAGTCTAAGGGAATTTGATGTAATTGCACCGTGGCAGTCTTCAGCACTCTCAGCTTCTTGTCAGCTCCAGCTATTTCAGATGCCACAATTCATCTTTACACTCACTGAGTTTTTGGAATCATCGGTTACTCTTGGTGTTAAATATTTATTCTGACAGCTTGAGTTTCTTAACCCCAGCAGGTTACTCACTGCAAGCAGCCCTGTGGTGTGGGTGGCTGCAGCTGGGCACCCAAAACTTGGGAGGGAGCATCCAGCTCTGTTTGCTGTGCCCAGTTCAGTATTAGAGAGGTGGATGCTTGAAGAGAAACTTGTCACACACACTGGATGCAAAAATAACTAAAACACAGCCACCCATTGTTCCAAAAGAATGCAGGTTTTTTAAGACTCTTTTGGGAACAGACTGGCACCTTTCCTGTGGGTAAGGAGCACTCAATAGGACTGCAGATAAATCTCAGCTCCTCTGTTCAAAGACCTAAAGCAGCTGCATATTCTCACTTAGAAAGGCTGTACAATCTCATTCAGTAATTTCATTTCAAGAGTGATGTTAAAAGTTTGTCACCAATAAACCATCCAAGTTTAAAGTCATTAATCATATTTTTCAGTGTACACACAACTGTTCTTGGATATTTAACTTTCCTCACTATTTGCATTTACTATGCTTAATCTATCAGTTTAGTCAAAGACTATCTCTAAAGGTTGTCTCCTGTGTTTTGGGGTTTTTGAAGCACGTACTAGGATTTGACTGTGACACATTCATCAAATATATTCATAAAAAAATAATTGCTTAAGTGAATCCAGTATTGCTCTCTTCCAGTAGCCTGGGAAATGGGCATCTGGATAATTTAACTGCTGCAATAACTATTCAAGAGTATTTTTCTGCCAGTAATAGTTGGCAGCTGATAGAAAGTACCATAAGAGACCTGTGTCCTTTCACTCTGACTGAGGGAACTAACAGAAGCTATTTTGAAATACATCACAGTATTTTTTTAACTTAAATTATAGCCATCTTCTAATTGGTATAGAAGTTTTGCTTTCTTTATGAGTCTGCTAATCATTTAAATGGCCTCAGAAGCCTACGTTCACATCATGTTGTAAAATACAGCAATTAACATTGTGAACAAGGAACTCTCTGTGAATTAGGCACTTTTTAGAAATTAGAGATTACTTCACAAATTAATCTTAATTAAATCATTCTGAATTCAGACTCTCAAAGTAAAAAAAAAAAAAAGAAAACACCCCAGTGCTCTAACTCACTCCCTGTGAACAGAGCCAAAGAAAACACCTCGCAGTGTCTGAGCCCCATCAGTCAGTGAGCACTGCATTTGGAAACAGTTTCCAGCCCCGTCCTCTCCAAGAGCATCCCTTCTGCATCGTTCTAATTTTTTTTCTTTTTTTTTTAACAAAGGGAGGAGAATATACCAACCAGAGAAATGCTTCTGAAAAGCACTTTCATGGAAGTAATTAACATGTGGCTGGTAGTTAATGGTGCTGTCTGTACTGGGCTGCCTGAGCAGCAGAATCAAAGCAGTGGCTGAATCACTGCTGTGGGACAGCATCACCTCATCACATAGACCCCTCCCAGCAGGATCCACTGGGTCTGTGGGGATCTCCAAGGTTTCCATACAAGGACTAAGAAGATGCAAGTACTCCTGTGGTGCTGACCTTCACTTCCAAAAACGAGTTTCCACCACGTTTGGATCTACACTAAATTTGGTATTTTGGTGCAAAGTCCCTGAATGAGTCCCTGGAGGAAAGTTCCAAGATATTTCCATCAGACCTCTAAGACTTGGGCACAGGCAGAATTTCCATAATACCTCTAGGCAAGGTACAGGAACTCGAAATCTTTAATTTCAATTACATACCTAAGGCCAGTGTACTCACTCACTGACAGAAGGTGGCAGCTGCTCCTCAGCTCCCCTACCTTGACAGGGTGCAGGTATCCATCCCCGCGGAGAGTGCCCAAACCCTCTCCCGGTGTCTCCTCCTCATCCTGAAGGCTGCGGGTGAGGTGCGCGATGTAGGTGGTGGCCAGGAGGAGTACATCCAGCTTGGAGAGCTTGGTGTCGGGCGGCACGGAGGGCAGAGTTTTCTGCAGCTCCAGGAAGGCGTGGCGCAGGGTCTGCACCCGGCTGCGCTCCCGGGCGGCATTGGCGGCGGCGGGGCGGCCCGGAGCGGGAACGGGAACGGGAGCGGGAGCGGGAACGGGAGCGGGAGCGGGAACGGGAGTGGGAGCGGGAGCGGGAGCGGGAGCGGGAGCGGCCCCGGCCCGCGGCCCGGCCGCCAAGGGCACGCAGGAATTGCTGCCGGCAGAGCAAGGCTGCAGGGAACCGGGCTCTGAGCCCGGGCTGCAGATGTCCTCGCTGCTCTCTGCTAAGTGTCCACAGTCCATCGGTGACGGCCCCGGCAGGGAGGGTCCTGCAAGCAACAAGAGCATCCCTAAAGTGAGATACTGAGCCGGGGCCAGCACGTTCTGAAAACAAGGATGGTCAGAAACGCAGGCACTGCCTGTGCTAGGAAAAGCTGGGAAAAGCTCTGTGAGCCACTTTCCCATTCGCTGCTTACAAATTCAGTATCACACATGGATACAGAATAGAATTTAAAATCTTTGCAACGATGAATATTTGATTTTTATTTTTTTTTACAGTATTACACAGAGCAAATTCTTTGAGTCACTCATAGCCCAGAGATGATTTCTGAGATAACCCAGCAGACACCACCCACAGGCACAGCCACAGTGGTTTCCATCTACTACCAACTAAAAATTAGGCTACAAGTAATTTTTAAAACATATTCTCTCTATGATTTGGGATGTGGAACTGTTGGTATATTTTCTATTTCAGAAAGCTGCAATAATTTAATGAACAGTCTTATAGGTGATCAGTGCTCCATGGACTATAGAAAGAAAAATATCATTTTCAAATGCATCAGCAAATGAAGCCACAGAGCATGGACTCAGTTTTTGAAGGGCAAAACTTGGCCCATAATTTTCAAGGATCAGGAACTGACTTCTGCTGTCTTCCCACGTGTAACCTTACTAAAATTTGCATGCTTATTCTTTCTAATCTACATTTTCAAACTTCAAAAGAATTTTTTAAGATGTATTTCGGCCATTGGGGGGCAAAATAACCTTTTGAAAACAAAAAAAAATTCTTTTGGGAAAAGCTGAAAATAGTGACCACAAGGTCTTTCCCCAGCTTTCTGTAAAGCTGGTCAGTCAGCTCTGTCTGTAATACAACTCATAGTCCTTTAATTCATTCAGTTCCACAGAAAAATGCAATTCAATCAATATTCCCCAAAGTGCAGCACTTCTCAGCTGGAATAATACCTGATCTTGTTGTACTCAGCCAAGCAGCCCTCGTGGGTGTCCCAGATCCCAGCTTTCACGTGTTAGGAGTGTCTGTTCCTGTGACAGCCTGGCTAGACAACGGCAGGAACAAGTTATTAAACCTTTTCATTTCATCCAAATACTGCGTAATTAAAAATTTAAATAACATTGATGCACATAATTTACCAAATATCTAGATTTACAAGAATTACCTCTTGATTTTGCAAAGCATTTCAAGCACACACTGAAGTCAAAGATTTCTATCAAAGACAGGGAAAGGTTTCTAAATAATCCTTTTTGCAATGCCTTAATTTGATGGTATTTAGAAGATATTTTTATTGTCATTATTTTGGGGGATTAATTGTGATTCATTTGCTATTAATGTGGTTCACAGAGTCTTATAATGTAATGATCTCTTCAGTAGCAATACAGGTTAGACTGAAATTATTTGTGAAATATTCTGTGCACATTGTAACTTAAAACCAAAGGGAAAAAAATCTCACTATCCTTTTTTATTGTGGTATTTATGATCAGTATAAAATAAATCTTACATTAAGACTTCATGAGCTTGTCTTGAGTGAGGGCTGAAAAATGGTCCTTACACTGGCTATTGCCTCTAACTTAAAAAAAACATTATATGCTTTTTTCTTGGTGTTTGCTCATTGTATTACGGCATAGTCAGCTGTGGATGAATTTCAGTTAAAGAAAAAAAATAATCATTGTGGAGATGACATCAAGACAATCATTTAAGATAATCATGAAAACTGGCAGAAGAATCTAACAATTTATGTTTAGCAGCAGCATTTCTCACCACCATCTCATCAAAATCTCACTGGTAGGAGGAAGTCTTCCCCAATTACTGGAGAAATCTGGATTACCCAAGGATATGGACAGACTGAGGTTAGTAAAATAGGGTTAGTAAAAATACATGTTCCTCTACTGAAATACAGGACTAGGGTTGGTTTACACACAGTTTTGATTTTGCTGTGCTAGTGTATAACCACATTTAGAACTGGAATGACTTCGAATGACATACAGTACATAGCAATGCACGTACCTAAAAACCTCATCTCCTTGGGTGCCCTTGGAAATTGGAGTTTCAGTTTAGGAGCTTCACATCTATATGAGATAAAATCCTGAAAAGTACAAAATTTCAGCTGTGGAAATGAAAGATTTCACTCCGAAATTAATTTGTCCGCTGTCAGATTTCCCATCAAAAACAAACGGCAAATGGCCTGAGAAAATCTGCTACACGAAACAAAGGATCTGCTATAGGTATGTACATTTGTGTAGCCAAATCGTGGTGATTCCTTCCTGGATCCACAGCCAGGATCACTTCTGTTGCACACTGGGTCTAGGCAATATCACTCTTCTCCCCGAGTAATCAGGACACCCATTCCAGGTGCTTCAAACCCAGGCATTGCCCAAACCTCATGGTCCAAAAAATGCTGCTAAGAACTAAAGTAAATAAAAAGCCTCTGGGAAACAGCCATTTCCCTTTTAAAATTTACAAGAAAGAGGTTTGGTTTTTAAAATAAACGCAGTAATTTTTGCAAGCACCCACTTGCCACCTGGTCTGCTGAGAGAGTTAGGAACGAGGCTGTGAAAGTAAGTTAAAGTACTTATGTTGTTTCTAAAGCGCTTCTAGTGCAGTATTTCTAATGCATGCAGATGCATTTGTGTTTTTACACGACACTACAAATACATGATTGATTTGACATCTTTTACCAAAAACCCAGCACAATATTTATTTTAGTCTTATATGCTGTGTGAGTGAAACGGCGATGAAGGCATCCTGCCCACACAGACAAGTAAAAGATGGAAAACGCCAGAGCAGAGCACACAAACTGAAAATAAACAGGTGGAAACCTTAAATAAACTTTTCCGTAGCTCCTTAGGGGGCAAAATACAGTGAATCTGAATTATTTTGCATCGGTTTTAAAAAGGCCTTGCCCTCTGTGTAACTCCGGTAAGAGGTAACGAAAACCCTTTCTCCGGAGCAGAGAAATAGGAATTGCCTGTCGGTGTGCAGGGCAGCACCGGCGCTCACGGCCCCGCCGGTTGCTGCGCCCCGATCCCGCATCCCGGCTTCCCGGGACCTGGCAGGACCCCGCGGTGCCCGGCCGGGGATGCACTTACCGCTCCTGCCCGATGCGGAGGTTCCAGCCCGGCGCGGCCCCGGCCCCGGCCCCGGCCCCTGCCCCTCCCGGCGCCTCCGTGCCGTACCGTCCCGTCGCGTCCCGGTGTTTATAAGCCGTGGCGGCCGGTGGGTGCGGCGGGGCTGTGTCGCACCTGGCCTCCGGGCTCCCGCCTCCGGCCTGGGCGACAGCGACCGCCCCTTCCCGGGCGGCTGGGTCATCAATCACGGAGCTGTCGGGGCGGCATCGCCTCTCGCTCCCCTCGACCCCCGCCCTCCCCCGCGCCCGGCCCCGGGACCGTGCGGGTCCCGCCGCCCCGCGCCGCCGCTCTCCCCGCTCGCGCTGTTTTTCTTAGGATAAAGTAACGGTTTTGCTGGAGGAGAGAAATTTAATCGCTGGGCTGGGAGCTCAGGCGATGCCCTGCTAAAAGCGAGCCCTTTCTCTTCGCCCCGCCGCCGCATCTCCGGCTCGCGGATGTTCCCGGGCGGAGCGAGCTCCCCCGGGCGAGGCTCCGTCCCGCAGCCGCGGGGGGAGCGGGTCGTGGCTGCCCCGGCACCGCTCCGGGACCGACCCACACGGGATGGGAACACGAACGGGATGAGGCGAGCCCGGGCGGGCAGAGAGGGGATTTAACAGGGAACGGGGAGCGATTAAAAATCAGTAACGCTAATGAGAAGGGACAATCAAAATAAATACCGGAGCATGGAATTAGCCCAGAATAACATTTTGAACGAAGCCCGATTGTGCGATAAGAGAGACACAATAAATCAAGCCTCGGGAGCAGTGGAAAAACAAAGTCTGAGCGATTCGTTACCGGGTTTGGAGCCAAGAAAATTAAGGACTTAAACTTTAGCGGTAATTGGAAGTCCCGGGAAGGGACGAGCCCAGTGAGGATCCGGCGGGACGGGAGCGGCGCAGAGGGAGCCGGACACCTGCATTCAGCCCCGGCCCGGCACAGCGCCCGCCGCAGCCGCCGGCGCGTCCCAGCCGAACTCTCCGGCCCGACAATTCCAGCAGCGCCGCGCTGGGGAGACGGGCAGGGGCTGCCCGCGGGAGGAACCCTGCCCCGCCCGGCCCCACCGCCCCGCCGAGGCCCCGCCGCGCTTTCTGCCCTCGTGCTGGCATCCAGAGCCCCAGGAGCCGCTGGGCCGGAGGGGGCTGGATGGCAAGGAATGCTGTCGCGCTGCTCTACAGATTCTGAATTTAAGCACTAAATTCTACGTGCTTAAATTATCTATAAATTTAAGTTTTGAAACTGTGCCTCAACGTTTACCTTTGTCTGGTGCTGGCAGCCTCGGTGGGGGTTTCCCTTCAGCCATCAGGAGCTACTCTGACAAAAGCTACTTTCGGCTTCAATGATGGACTTCACCTGCACCACAGATCATCCTTTGGCCTCCAGGGTGTAACAGAATGAAGACATTGGTTCTCTGGAGGACAGTGGAGGAGCCTCCAAGCAGCCCTGCTAAGCCATGATTTTTTTGGCCCCAAGGTTTCTGGGGCTGCCTCCAGCCCAAGTGAGCATAGCTGTATCCTTTCTGCAGTCAAAAACCTCTTAAAAAATGCACTCGACAGACATCCCTCTGCTCAGTCAGCCTCTGGGGCTCCAACAAGCAGTTCTTGAACATATGCTAAAGCTTATACTGAAAACACTCTGACTCTGTGGTGTGATGTGGAAGAACTGATCCCAGACTCTCTGGGGAGCAGGGACACTTGCCTTCCAGCCTCACTTCCACTGGAGCTCCTCTGTCATCTTCTAAGTGCCAAACATGCACTAACTGAGACTAGCACATAAGTCTGGGGATCAGCTCTCCTGCACCCCAAGGAGCTTTCTAGGTCTGCTGCCCACCTAAAAAATGCTTAGTCAAGGAGGACTTCTCCCCACTAGGCCATGGGATGCTCAACTATGTCACTGACACAGAGCTTAGCAGATGTCCCAACATCCTGAGACTTCCCAGCCACTCTAAATTAGCAGATTGTGAGGTGCTCTTCTCTGCTCTGACTGGATTAATGACGTTTGTTGTGTTTTTTTTTGTTGTTGTTTGTTTTGTTTTGTTTTGGTTTGGTTTTTTTTGTTTGGTTTTTCTTTTTTTTAAGTTTCCAACTGTACACGGAGTTCTGCCTCAGTACAGGAAATCCAATGGAAGGAGTTGGAAGAGAAGTGGTGGTGGAACTCCCATTACCATCTTTAGACAACACCAAGTCCACCTTACTGCAGAGTGTGATTAGGGAGATTGTGCAGTAAGAAATTGAGCAGTGTTTGAAGACACCACTCTGGCTGCTAGCCTTGTTACCAAAAAAGGTGTGCTTTAAACACATTTTAAAAGCCCAAGGAGATAGAAATGTAGAAATAGTTGTTCTTTGCTCCATCAAGACTTTCTCCCATCAGATGACACTTCCTCTGTTATAAGCACAAAGACAGCCAGTGATTATTTTCTTGTATCAACCCACTATTTAAATCTAAAGCTGTAACAAATGGCTGCAGCTGTTTCTTCTTCTTCTTTCCCAGATAAATGACTGAGAATTACTTTTCCTGCCTTACCTTCCACAGTATATCTCAAATCTGAGAAATGCCAGAGTCACAGAAGAGCCAGATTTCCAGTGTGATTTAGGTAAGAAGAAGTTCTACCAGAGACAGAATGATGTTTTTCCAGGTACACTCTGCTCCCTTTATGTCAAATTAGTTTCTGGTTTTATGGCTACAATTCAGCACGAACATTCAGGGTATTTATTTCCAATTTGTTCATTTTCTCCCATTCCCATTTCTGTATAAGGATTTCTCAAGTGTTCTTGCCTGCTGGTATGGTGTAGCAGTTATTGGTGCTTCTGACAGAGACTAGCAGAAACACTGCTTGTCCGAGTAAAACAGCTCTGGCAGGAAGCCACACGCAGATTGTGCTGGTCAGGTCCCACAGATTCCAGCTGTAGCCTGGGAGCAAATCAAAGGCAAGACACAGCCACAGAATAAAAATAAGTTACAGTTATGTTAAATTGCCATATTACAGTGTATCAATACACTTTTTATAGCATTTTCTTAGTAGTTATTACTTGAAAAATATATTTAAAATATGTATCAGAAGGGCTCCTTTCTGGGGTGTGTGCGTGTGGGTGTGTGTGTGTACATAAGTGTTAGACCAGGGTATCAGGACTTTGTAAGGGGTTTCCTTTAGCTAGACATGAGTTGCTTGGCTGTGGGATTCTCTGTGTGAAACCCCATGGCACATGGGTTGCATTAGGAGTAATTAATTCAGGTCTTCAATGTTTTATTTATTGCACAAGAAATTAAAATCTTTAATCCAAAAATACGCAGAACCTATGAAAAATAGGCCATGCTCTAGGTGGCTAACACAGCATAACCCACATTAACAAATACTAACAATCCATTAAATAGTTTTAAATAGGTGTGTCTAAGGCAGAGGGAAGTGTAAGATGCAAAGATAACACCACGACATAGAGATCAGGAGGTGGCTTCCTAATGTGCTGTAACTCTAGTTACTATCTATCAATTGAGTGAGCAGTCAGCAGCTGACACTGTGAACATGCTCACCAACACTATTGACATTCTTCTTTGGAAATTGCTTAAAAAATCAACTTTTTTTTTTATGTATGCTTTTCTGTCTTTCTTGACCTGAATATCATTAATGACTACAGCTTAGAAAAAGAAGTATCACACTCAATATTGATTTCAGCAAGGAACTAATAGCTACACATCTGAGCTTTCTTTCGTGTTTGGAATGTTCTGAGTTTGAAGGCAAATGACTCACCAGCCTTATATGCTGCTTTGGGCTGGGGTAGAGTTAATTTCCTTTACAGTGGCTGTTATGAGGCTGTATTTTGTATTAGTGCTGAACACAGGGTTGATAACATAGAGATGTTTTTGTTTTTGCTGAACAGTGCTAACACAGAGATGAGGCCTTTTCTGCTTTTCATACTGCCATGCTGGTGAGGAGACTGGGGACATGGGAACTGACAACGTGGGAAGTTGGGACAGGTGACTCTAACTGAACAAAGGAATATTCCATACCATATGACATCATGCTCAGTATCTGAAGTAGGGGAAGAAGGAGGAAGCTGGGGGATGTTCGGATGTGTGACATTTGCCTTCCCAAGTAACCATAGCATGTGATGAGCCCCTGGTTTCCTGGCAATGGCTGAACACCTGCCTGCCCATGGCAAGTGGTGACTAAATTCCTTGGTTTGCTCTACTTGCACGTGTGGCTTTTGCTTTCCCTATTAAACTGTCCTTATATCAACCTGTGAGTTTTCCAGCTTCTACCCTTCCTATTCTTTTCCCAATCCCAATGCGGGGAGTGCTCGAGCAGCTGTGTGGGGCTTGGCTGCTGGCTGGGGTTAAACCACAACACTTTAACAGAAGCACTGGCACCTCAGCGTTACAGTACCACTCATTTACTACCTTAGCATTGAAAATCTTGGTCTTTATAATGAAGTTGAAGATCTTGTTATTCAAGGGGAGACTTCATGCAGGAGTTAAATGCATTTTAATAATCTGTACCATCCTTATCTTTATAAATGTTAACAAAATACACAAAACATTCCATGCAAAAAGACAGATCCTGAATTCCTTATTCAGGAAAAATTCCTATCTTATTTCAGAGAGGGCTGTAAGCCCAAGATGTTGAGCTGCCATTCACACAGAGAAACTGTATTAGGAAAGGTTTTTTCCCAGGGGCAATTTGTAATCTAGGCTTTCCTTTTTTTATCTGTAGGATTGGAATTTTCCTGTATCAGAAGTCTCAAGCATTTATGTAATTACTTAGATGAGTGCGAAGCAGCCAAACAAACAGAATTTGAAGTTAATGGACAATACTCCCAATCAAAAAAATAATCAGCACAGACATCATTAATCTTCTCGTGCCTCCTTTGCTAACTGTTCCACATTATTCATCACAACTTGGAAAAATCCAAATTATGGAAATTATTTTTTAGGATGACAGATCTTCTCAAATATCACGTGCTAATAGCTTCTTTCTGCTTGAAAGGAGGTTGTAGACAGGTGGGGGCTGTTTTTTTCTCTGAAGTAACAAGTGACAGGACAAGAGGTAATGGCCTAAAGTTGTACCAGGGAAGGTTTAGATTGGGTATTGAAAAAAAATTCTTTGTTGGAAGGGTGGTCAAGCATTAGAATAGGCTGTCCAGGGAAATGGTGGAATTACCATCCCTGGAAATGTTAAAAACTGTGTAGATGTGTGGTTTGGTATTCACTACAACTTGGTTTAGTGGTGAATATGGCAGTGTTAGGTTTATAATTGAACTGCATAATCTTAGAGGTCTTTTTCAACCTTAATGACTCCATGACTCTACTGTGAACACGCCTCTGCACAACTGCTGAGTACTATGTAGGGAAAGAAGCGGCTGCTAGGTAAGGCACTGGCTAAAACCAGTTCATTTCTTGAGGAAGTTAAAGAATTAGGCAACCAGTTTAGCCTAGCACGTGCTGATGATTTTACATGCTTTTGAGACAAAGCATTGCTTCTAAATAAATAGCCAGTCCCCCCTTATTTTTCTGGATGTTCTTAGAAAGCCATGTTAAGTTCAATATACTTAATTTTGTCTGGTTTTGAGATTAAAAAGAAACAGATAACATATCCAATGAGACACCAGTATCTTTCTTTGTAAGTTTTGAGGGAGAAAAAGAAAATCAATAATGGCAAAATCTTCACATCCTGTAACTTCTGGCTTTTAGAATTCAAACCACTTCTGTCGTTACTTCAGATTCCTCCTCAACCTACATCAGAGAGATCAGACAGGTGAGATCTTCATGCCACAACCACACCAAAGCACCTATTGCTCCCATTATCATTAACACTTCCTGGGAGCACTCAACATTTCTACAAATATTATAAGCAGTGTTATCAAAAGCTGCTGATGAGAAAAAAATATCTTTAACTATTGCAAGGTTATTGGCTGTTGCAGTAAAAGCCATTATGTTTTTATTCCCAGTGCCAAACCTGGAACCAGAATATTCTGAATTGACAGAATCTGTCTATTTGGGATATTGTACATTCCTTTATTACAAAAATTACTTTTTCCATGGACAAAAATGGTATCAGCATTTTTTCCTACATAAATGTGTATCAAATACTTTTGATTTTCAAGTCCCATAAGGAAAAAAAATCTTATTAATAATCAAAGCAATTTCTCATATAAATTAAATCAGATAAGATTCAGTCTTTTATTCCAAAACATTTTCCTGCCAACTATGTGTAACTGATTATACCCAACTTTACTGGACATATAATCAGTGGTTACTATGGGAGTCTAACATTAACTCTCTGAGAAACGAAGAGCTTATTGATTCAAAACTCTTTTTGATTTAAAGTATTAGTCTATTACATGGATCATTTCACAGCTGGCTTGGATTTATCTTGCTTTTGATGCAGCAATTAATTCTGCTTAGAATTAAGAGAACAGAAGGATGTAGTCAGTCATTTCTGTAGTTCCTGGTTACAGTGTTGTTTGATTGAAGAGGTAAGGTTCAAATACAACATTTTTAACAGTGAATTCCTAGAATTCTTCAAGGCCAAGTGACTTAAAATAAATTTTCACCGTTTTTTTCCCCTAGCATAGTAAAAAGTATTGTTTCCAGTTACAATATATAGCATTCATAATTTTGTGAGTGTAAATAATTAGGTTCACACAATTAATCATTTTGCCTCAGAGCTCTGTTCATCAGGATAGCTACTTTGCACACCACACAGAGATAAAAAGTCATAAGAAAAGCAGTGAAGAGAGCCTTTCAGTTGCACTTAACTTTTACCAGTTACACTCTGAATATAATCACATACTATCCCATATTAACAGATTATATCTGAATCCTCATCCTGAAGAATCAATAGGCACATCTTGAACACTGACAGTTTTCTGGCTATTTTTTCTCCTGTCTATCTCAGAACTTTTGAACTGTATGGCTTTTAAAGCTGTATCACAGGCAGTGCCTGCATATATGAAGAAATAATACAGCATTAACTTACACCTTGCACTGGTTTTAATGTGATATTTAAGAAAAAATAGTATTTTTTCATCGGCTATGGATTAAAAAAATCAAAGATGAACTTTAGATCAGTAACTCAAACACTGTGTGTTTACATATATTCTAATTATGGTAAGAGCATTACCAAGGGAAGGTATTTGGGCAGTGATCTCTAATTTTTTTTCCTTTTGGTACTTCTAACACACCAACAATACTGTGTTTTTTCCTTTTGGTACTTCTAACACAGCAACAGTACCATGGAAGCTCTAAAAGCATCAGTATCCCCCTGGTAAGCCTGGTCTCACACCTCTAAGGTACTAGGAACAGTTTTTGGTGGGGGGAAATTCTACCAACAGTGGAGGATGACCAATTTAGGAACCAGTAAGGTAAATCTGACATATCCAAGTCTTTGCAACTGGATGGGATACATCCCAAGGGGATGGAAGCGAATTTGAGGAGGTATAGCTGCTACCAAGGAATTAATAGTTGCAGTGCTGTTCTCCAAAATGTAGTAGCTCATCTTGCTAGATGAAGGCACAGTGACTGTGTTTTCACTTCAGGTTTGTAAAAGTAGCTGTTTTCAACTTTCCAGAGAGGGAAGCATGTCTACATAATGTCTGACCGGACACAGGAAGGCAAATATTGAGAGTGTTTGGACTCTATGATCTTCCAACCTAGAGCATTCTAAATATTAATGTATTTATATAGAAGGTTTCAGACGGTCTGGGTTTCAATGTTCTTGAGAGCTTCTGACAGCCTGCAGCCCCAGATGTGCCCTGGTAAGCTGCTGACCATCTACTGGCTGACAAGTCACATATGCCATTTGGTCTTCTAAATGTCTAGGAAACACCCCCTATCTCCTGGAAGAGGGAGCAGACTATTGCAAGCAAATGTGGTCCTGCCAGATTGCCCATCAAGAATGTGTCTATGCTCTATCTGGTGAGCCAGACATGTAGGAGTATGCATGCACAGCCTAGCTGGCAATCTGCTCATCAGCAGATGTGCTCTCCATCCGTGGTTTGATAAGAATTTACTCTTTTCAAGGGCACAGGGGGTCTATGAGTGCACGTGTTCTGCAAGTGTGGTTTAGATCGTTACTCCTTCTCAACTTTGGGCACAGGCAGCAGAGCAGAGAAATGGAGTGAGGAGGCAGGGCATGGCAAAAAGGGATGCCTTTTATCACTACATTTAGGACACTGGATGACATGGCAGTGCTAAGTACTACAGATTTGGTATATAGTAGACCTACTTCTTCTTGGTTTATTTTAAATTACCACTACTGAAAGAAGTTTAGACAGAATACAATGCCATTGTTTGTGTCTTGTATGTTTGTGATGACAGTTATATTTTCCCTTCTGAACAGAGTATGAATTATCATGGGGAGAATCATCCAGCACCATATTCAGCATGTAAACATGGATACTAAAAATACCACTAGGGTGTAGATTATTGTAATATTAATTATGTCTCTGCAAAAGTACTTACACTCACCTTTACAGTTAGTGCATGTTCTCCACAAAAAAAAAAGGGAACCAACCACTAAAACTGGCTGAATTGCCTGCTGAGACCTTACATGGGCCACAGTAATCAGAAACTGCTAATACTTGACCTTCATTCAAATGGCTCTGCTTCAGCAACCCTATTTAATTTCACAACTTCACTTTATCTCTTGATTCTTATACTTTATCTAGCATTGTGGTGACTCCTTTCATATCCTATGTCATGGCTGAATAATTCAATGGCAAGTAAATTCCTTACATTTTTCTTCCACAGCCTTCAGCACTAAATGCTGATTGATACTTTCTAGACCTCACTAAGAAGATGTTTACATTTTTCCTTCAACACCATCACCAAGGAAAGGCAGTGATACAGGCTGCTGGAAAAGGTACTCCATGTCTGTTCTAACCAGGCTCTCAGTTCTGGCAAAGTGCTCCAGCTGGTATTTCTAAGTATTTATTGCACCTAATTCTGAATACATTTGAGTGCTTGTAAGCTCTTCAGCTGCTAAAACCGACTTGAGGGTGCACAGCTGAAACTGCACTGGCTTATATCTTAAATCTGTATTTCTCCTTCTCCTGCAGCTAAGGCTGAGGATATTTTTTATTTTTGAATTTTCATATGTTTGCTGAAATGGATATTCAGTAAGTGAACAAGAATTAGGTCACCCAGAGGTAGCGTATTTCCCTACCTCCCTCCCAAATGAGAGAGCTATATTCTGTAACATGAAGTGTATGATTGCAAAGCTTATGTTTTGGGTATATATCATTATAGTCTCAGTATAATTTCTCCCCAAAAACCTGTCATATAATAGGCCTTAATAATTCTATTTATTATAATGTTAGTTAGGTTCATATAAACAAAAGCCCAGTATACATGCAGAACATGCACATTCCTACCTGTTAGCAAATATTTATTATCCTGTGTAGATTTCAGACCACACAAATCACCACAACTCAGGGCATTTATAAATATTTAACTAATTAAACACAATGTTCATACAAGCATCTGCCTAAGAAGAGGGAGAACTAACACTGTTCACTGCAAGTTCCTACCTTTTGGACGAGAACTTGAAGTATACATGATGTGCATGGTGGAAGCAGAGTAGCTTATGATTAGTTGGCACAATGCAGAGTATTTATTACATGCTGATTGTATAATTTAAAGATATTTCCATATTGCTAATCCCATAACATACAATGGAGAGCCAAAAGGTGACTTTCCCACCACATTCTGAATTGCTACAAATACCTATCACAGTATTTAATTCCATGAGTAAGGCAATATGGGCAGAAACTGCTGGTTACAGATTAAGTTTACAACATCAAAATTTCAACAACTTCTCTACTCAAGGAACGTTAATAATGGTGTATCCCACTGGATGGTATTAGGTATCTTTAAAATAGTTAAGTGATTTGGTTTCTTTTAATTACTTCCTGCCAATATCCATAATTTTCTCTGAATGTCCAAAACTAACTTAAAATTCAGTATAAAATTTCTATTGTTTTTATATCATCAAAAAGAAAAGATTAATGACGTATTTCAGTAATCTAGTAATAAGTGGCTTTTTTCATTGTTCAAGCTGCGCTCAATCCTCAATGGATCTTAGATGTAGGTTAAAAAAGTATTTAATGCCTGTTTTTCAGTTGCAAGGTCAAACATCACCTAGTATGTATAGGGAAAGAGGAAACATCTGTTGGAATATTTATTTGACTAACACAGAGGCTAGGATTAAAACCCACTAATTTCTTTGGTCCAATACTGAATTTCAATTAAACAATACAGATATTTGTTCAGTTCGAAAAAATTCCCTTCTGTTACTTGTGGGCACATTCATGTATATCCCTAATTAGTGGATCTGGCAAGGGAATACTATGATTTGTCATTTTTTTTGTATCTGTATAAGCTCTGAGAATGGATATTTATATTTTTTTAAGGTTTTGGAGTTTTTTTCTCAATAAATGTTCTAAGGAATTAATGAACTTTTAACTCCAAAGACTCTTTGGTTTGTATGGAATTCCTCTACTAACAAGATTAGATCATTTCAGGATCAGTGATTACACATGAAATTGTATGGCACAGCAACCTTCAGCATCTAAGATAAAAGTCCCATTTACAAGTTTCTAGAAAATATTAAATGCACGGCATCTGACTGCAGATTCTTCAAACCTTTCTGTGAAATCAGACTAAAATCTTCCAGACTAACAGTAAAAAAAGCCCGCACCTAAATTATTTAATTTAAAAATGTAAATTAATAATTGTAAAGTGGTAACAACAAACAATATGTTTAATTTACCAATGTAAAAATATA
Organism: Toxostoma redivivum; assembly: GCA_013397375.1. NCBI lineage: Eukaryota > Metazoa > Chordata > Aves > Passeriformes > Mimidae > Toxostoma > Toxostoma redivivum. The sequence goes on along the minus strand of VXBI01008041.1, from coordinate 287,434 downwards.
TCTTATATAATACATCTTATTTCAATCAAGTATGGAAGATACTCTCTTTGCCTTTCTAGGGTCAAAAGGGATTTCAACAGAGTCGTGATTGTATTCCAGATTTTTAATACTGAGAAAACATTTGCCAAGCAATGGACAACAATTGGATAGCTTTTTACCATTGTAAAGCAGAATCAGAATGCTTTGTCCCAAAAAGAATATCAGAAGGTCTTACAGGAAAAAGATGTTGTACACACATGTTGCATTCCTTTTTAGGACTAAGGGGAATGGTAAATGGAAAGCACAGTTTTACTCAGCCTGGCCTAAAAGATAGGATACTAATAGAGATGACATGCCAGCTGACAGAACACTGAGCATGCGGACAAACCCATCTTACAGTAGAATTAAAAAAAACCACAAACATATCTATATGACATGAGTATTAGTCTGTATCCCTCTAAATTTCAGAAGCCTGTACTAGTTACTGGAAAATAATAGTGTACTACTATAGTGATACTAACAGTATTACTTCTTATAATAATAGGTACCTTGTTCCTGCAGTTCTCATTCTTAACTGCTCCACTGCTTTGTGCTTTCTGAGAAAGAAAAAAATTCAATAACAGGCACATATATTACAAATTCAGTTTCTTTTTTAGGCCAGAATATATCGGTTGTCATGTGATGAACAAACATGATTATTTGAAAGAGACAATCTTTGTGATTTGCAATTCTTCTTCCCTTCTCAATGGAAAGACAGCTATTTTTAATCAGAACAAATAATCAGAAGAAACAAAACTCATAGAATGGAAAGTGGTAAGTTGTCAAGAATTAAATAGCATTAAATGTTGCTCAGTTAAATTGTCAAACTAATACTAATACTAATAAATTCGAACTTGAATGTAAAACAGAATACGACATTTACTAATTTGTCAGTTGGGTTTTATACCCCGTTTTATCTACAGCATTGTATAAATGATGATTTTTTTTGGTTGTTGTTGGCTAGTTCAGCTGATAAATAATAAATCTGTTAGGTTAAAAATAGCATTAAAAATCTAGCAGGAGTGATATTAGGTCCCAAATATTAACTATACTATTGCCACAGGTGAAACAGAGGTGAAACTTTTAACATAGCTGTTAAAAGTAAGCGGTAATGATGAAAACTGGTTGTTTCTCCTTCTCCAGATGATCCCAGGCACAGCATCAACCTTCACCAATGGTCCTCACACCCTAATTTACTTCTGAGAATTAACTTCAATATTCTTTTACATTTGTGGAAAATGATTGCAATTAAATGCATATGACAGAAACTAGTAATATTAAAGTTACTACTATTAGCTAGTCCACTGATTTATAACCAGAAACTGAAATCTATTATCCTGTCTCTCAAAGAAATAAAGACAATAAATATAACATGGTTTAAAAAAATTATTTCAGATTTCTATCTTCCTGTACTCATTTTCTAACTGATTAAAGCAAGAGCTGTACAAGCAATAACCGGCAAAACTAAAAGGAAGATGTTAGAGAAACACATCTGAGTTTTCACCTGACTTCTTCTTTCACGGATTTTTGGCAGAGGCTTTCTTTCAACTTTCACCTTGTGAGCCAAATCTAAAAAGTTTACTCTTTCTGTCACAGAGTCACTGTGGTGAGAAGGAAGAGCGAGATAAGGTGTTTCAGAGTCAGCTGCAGGAAACAAGAAGAAAAAAGAATTAATTCAATATCCCAAGTCAAATTATATGTACTTAATATTCAGTGTGATTGATCACAGGTTCCAATATATCTTGCTATAGAAAACAGTGTAATGAACCTTAAGGTAAAATACCTCAAATTTGATAATTAAGAATGGAAAACTGAATGGAATTATGGAAGGTGCTGCAAACACTGATGAAGGTGAATATTAAAACAGGTATTCCCATTCAGGTAGAGTTATTTGAAAGGCAGTAAATTCAATTACATAGCAGTAATATATTAGTAGTTATTCAGAAGACCATTTCAGAACCATTGCCATTTACATATGGTTTTCAAACAATGAGCAGACTCCAACTATTTTAAGGCTGGTGCTGGCAAGCAGAGCATCAGCCTTCATGTCTTCAAAAATAACATATTAATTTATCTTCCAAAAGCAATAGTGTAAGTGCCACCAATTTTATTTTATAAACATAGTAATTCAAATAATTTTGAATAATTTCAAGTTAAATGCCTGTATTCAATTCCTGCGAGATGGCAAGACATGCTTTAAAGTCAGTTATGTTTTAACCTGCAGTCAACTCTGTAACAATCACAATCTCCCCATCATTTTTAAAAAACCTCAGTTTCTTTCAGGTGTTGCTTGAGTTTCAAAACGATTTTGTTTTCCCACTTGAAGAACAGGTTGCCTTTAAACCTCAAAAAGGGTTTAAGGCTTTTTTACCTCCCAGACATTTTTTTACTTTACAAGTTTAAAACTTGGACTTCTGCTAGACGTGTATCTTGCAAAGGCCTTTAAAAGGACTAACAATACACAGAGGTCAAATAAGTATCAACAAATAAATTTTAAAAGTCTGATATATTTCGTGCATATTTATTCTAGAATGCCAAACATTTAAAAAATATGGAAGTAAATGTGAATATTTACACATTCAAAATGTACTAGCTACCCCTTTCCATAATTCTGGGAGATTGGGATGTGAGAAAAAAAACAATACATGAACTCATGTTAAAATTAAATTTTATATTGGAAAAGCTCAACTGTACTCATGTCTTTTGGACTCATCACTGGTACAAGTGTCTTATAAACAATTCTTAGTATATTTATTTTTAGCTGTAATTTTATGAATTCTGTAAGTTTTAAATAAGCATGAAGTAATTGATTAATTTGCTTACAAAATTGTTCATGGGCAGCATGTTCATCTGTCATTCTTTCATTGCTTTTTTTCCTGGCAGCTCTGGAGGCTTTCCAATTCATTAAGAAACGTCTTTCCATCTCTTTAATTTCTTTCCCATCGAGGGATTCTGCAAAAGAGAACATTTTCTGTGATACAAAGCGAACTAAAGGGTTATAAAAAGTTGTATGTAATGTGTATTGGCTCTGTATTAATTCCCTTTAAGTCTTTCCTTTCTTTTTCTAGTATTTTGGTAAACAAAAATATACCAAATAAAGGTTGATATTCACATTCAAGATGCAAGAGTGAGTTAACATGTCTTAATTACAAAAAAAAAATCTACAGTTTTTATAGCTTTCAAGGGAAATATACATCTTGCACATTTGGTTAACATGCAAGACTTTATAGAAAGTTCTGCAGAAAAGTTATGCTCTTACACAGGATATAGATAAATGCAGAAATCCAGGCTGAGAGGGAAACTGCACATCTTAGCAATCAAGGAATCCTACAGATCATGAAGACAGTCACACAGATTTGCCTCTCTAAGGTTAACTTTACTCACTTAGGTGCCATAAACCTTATGCTCTATGATTCATTGGTGGTATCTGCATTTTTGAGTCAGCCCAAAGGTAATATCTCATGTGGCCACAAATTTAGGTTGCATTAGAATTGTCCTAAGGCACTGTTATTTTCATTGTGCAGATAGGTTTTTTCTTTTTCTTAATGGCCAATATTTTTTGCTCTGAGAAAAACCAAGTTCTGTAATTATAACTTTAAAAATAATTGCCACCTTTATGCAAAAAAATAAAAAATAGCTTTTTTTTTTTACTTATTTCTACAGTATAAATATTTAGATATAGAAGAATCAGTTTCTTCCTTTCATGCTAGATTTTTATGCAAAATAATAATACAAACTGCACCATAAGGATTAACAAATACACTCAACATAAGTTTGAACTACTTATAAGTTTAAGGATGAATGTTATATGACAAATTCAAACACAGTAAGATGGGATCAGCACAACTGGCACTGTACAACAAAAGCACATTAACAACTACTAGAGATTGATAGGGGAATAGATGAAACTGATCTTTGAAAATCGGTTTCACAACATCTGGAATATGAACACAAAAATTGTCTTGAAACAATCTCACCAATCATCTATTATAAAACAAATTGTTACTACTACTAATACCAAAAGCCAAACAAGATGGCTTGTGAAGTTGATTACACAAGCAGTTTTACCCTTCTACATAAATGAAAAATTCATTACTTGACATAAATACCTATAGCAGTAACTGTGTTTATATGCATAGTGCTACTCAAGAACAACTAATTTTTCAGTTGTTTCCTAAAAGAGTGGGGGTTATGGGTGGGCTATTGTTTAATTTTTTACCTAAAGTCTGTGACTGTACTATAATCCTATCCTTGTACTTTGGTTTTTGGCAGATGGGGTTTCCTGTAAGATCTATTCTGCGTAGCTTTGTCCATTTTTTTAATACAACCTCCAAATCCTGCAATTGAAACAACAACAGAACATTGTGATTGTGTTTCCCACTCCAGAGTAAAATTCAACAGTAATGTGATTTGTTCAGCCAGGCCCAAATCCTGCACACAGAAATAACTTCAATGAGACAATTCACATATATTAATATGCACATTAAGAATGTGCATTTTCAACAGAGTGGTCCACAGCATTCCCTGAATGTATCAAAATTGCACAGAAGAAACGATGATGTTGGAAGATGCTGCATTTTTAAGGATACAGTAATGCCAGCTATGGAGAATTATCACTTCAATCCCACTGATAAACACCTAAAACCTAGGAACTACCAATGAAAAAGTTCATATTATACATAATGTCTGTTAATGTATCCCCAGGTCTTACAGAGCCCTCAGAGTATCAGTGTGTGGAAGAATAAATACTTTATACAGATAGAGAACAGACTAAAAAAAAAAGTTAAAAATCATGCAATCCACAGTGGACTGTCTCTCTCTTTGTATATGTGTAAAACTGTATTTTACAGGAGAAACAGTAATCCCCCCTACCTAACTGTGGGTGGTCACTCATAGTATTGACCTACACAGTGAAATTAGTGAAATACACCTTTCTCCATCTGTGTTTCTGTCTGGTTACCCAGGGGCAGTATGACCTAGATGAAACAACTCTGTCTTTTAAATACAATAAATTCAAGTTAAAAACATGCAAAGTTCATCAGATTGATCCTTTCTACTCAGACACCTTAATTTCTGAAATACTTTCCAAAATTTCATTGAACTCCCATTCTTGACGGGCTTTCCTTGTATGTTTGAAAAGCTTAAGGAGGGATTCAAGACAATAGGTATAAATAGGAGAGAGAGGATTTATGTTCTACTGTTGTAATAATTTGGAAAAATCTATTAATCATGCTGTGACAGGTTCTAAACCGCAGAGTGTGTAAAACTTTGTAGCCTAATGCCAACAATGAGGTCGCTAGCAATGTAGATATCTCTTAGCTCCTTCAAATTTAGAAAATTGCTTGGGTAACACAAGCAGGGAGAATTCTGCTTTTGCTGGCTCATGTCCCTTGGTAGAAAATCCTCTTGGAAATATTCTATGGGTTGTATACTATATGTTCAGAAAAATCACATGGAAGAGAAAGTGGCAGCACAGCCTCATACCTCCAAGCCATATAATTTTTGGTCTACCTATGAAGATGGTGATATCATCTATTGTTATTCAGTGATAAAAATATATTTTTAGAAAACTAGTGAGCAAAAGTCTGGTTCTGTGAGGATCAAGACTGATAAAACAATGCAAGAAACTCTAAGGACTAGTCCACATGAAGAAATGCAAATAATTCTCATAATGTTATTCAGCAAGGCTTAATCAGCATGTATCAGGATAGCAATGTGGTAACTCCCATAGTTTAGGTGCTAACACTTAATCGTAAACAAAATTTAGGGGTAAAATATTTTAGGCTAGACTTATTAAAAAAGAAAAATCATTTAGCAAGTATGTTTATTTATCCTTACCTAAGCATTCAGACAATATCATTGAAGTCTGTAAAGTGTTCTAGATTTCATTAGAAAGAATTTTTCCAAGTAATAGCTTTACAACATAAAGTTGCCTCTTACTGAAATAAAATGTACAGTTTAACTGATGAATGTATACAAAGTCCTGTAGATTTTGTTAGCTGTTACTTACTTGATAAATGACCCAGAACATGCTTACTCCAGTGTATGTTTATCTAAGAGCACACTAATCCTGTGCTGAAATATGATTACCCTTTCGATACGCTCTAGTTGTTCATTGCCTTCCTGTCTCTAATAAAGTGCTTTCACTTCCCAGCCTTTCAATAAGCTGTACTAAAGGGACCAGACACTCTTCTGGGCAGGCTCCGTTTGATAAATGATCATGTCATGCTATCACTTTGAGGTCTGCTACAAAATACTGACGAGCAAATTATATTCCATTGGGGAGAGTGAGGAGGGGGAAGGGCAAGTGCCTGAGTAGGCAGCTGTAGTGCTGGCAATAACTTTCTTACCAATTAACGCTGGCCATTTAAGAATTGGTATTTGACCAGTATGCTCCAGTTTTTATCGGAAACGTCTAATTCAACTGCCCCAGCTACATCTACAGACAGCAATTTGTCACCAGTTTGATTACCTGTCATAATCTATTTGAGAAAATCTATAATTTCTCTCTTGTTCCTGACTCAATTCTAAAGTGAATGAATTCATCTTTTGTGATATCCTCTTGTCATAATCAATACTGGACAGAGGTTGAATTAATTAAAGACTTAGGAAATAAAGATTTTTTTCAGGTATTTCTAGCTGTATTTTTTTCTATCTATCCAAATACTCACACAACTCATAATCTTTCCAAAATTAATGAACTTAGTAAATAAATTATATTCTGGCTCTTTGTAAAAAGAAATAGTTGTGAGGGGATTTTTAATAGACATAGTGTTGTAAAAAATTTCCTTAATTCCAACCCAAATACACTGCAGTCTAGAAGACCTTGTGATCCTGACTAAAGCAAACCAGCTTTCGAAGAATAAATGAAGTAGCAAGAAATAGAAAACAAAGAAAATCCAATTCTATTAAAATCAATTATATTCTTGATAATTGACCTGAGACATACTCTTTGCAAGTGGTAGCTAGTCATAGTTATTTTGCATGAATTCAGAAAAATTACTTTATTTTCTTCTGTCTACTGTTCAGACTGAATTATATAAACTTCAGTCAAATGAAACAAGGTCATATGCCTTGATGTCTGTTAGTTATGCTAACAAAGGCTTGTATTAGCCAGGACCTTAAGTGCTTGAATTTATTAGTCCTAATCTTCAACTATGCTGAAATCAAAGTGGCATAGTTGAAAAGCAAAGGAATATGGGTTTTCATAATAAAGTGAAAAAACTGAGAGAAATGTTTGAATATAAAATACCTATACTAACCACAAAAGTGAGAAAAATCTACATAAGATTGTATTTCATGCATTTCTTATGCCCTTCATATTTTCCTCTTCCACAAAAATTCCATGTTATTCCTGCAGTTCACCAGACCTGCTCAGACAAGGCAGCTTCTCTACAGCTTCTCTTCCCACCAGGTGAATCACAGCTGGGTACAGAGCTCTCTGATGCTTCCCTGTCATGTGGCACTGCCAGGATCTCTGATCAATGCCAGGCATTCCTGGGGAAGTTCTTGATGGCAGTGATGGGAAAGCAAGAATGGGAAAACAGGGGACATGGTGCTTTTGGAATGAAAAACAGGTAGACATCAGAGTTTTGATAACAGCGGGGCAAGAGGGAGGAGAATGGAGGCAGCTCGTGTGGGAATGAAAGAGCCTTTGCTGCATGTAACAAGTTCAGCCAGCAGAGCCCATTAAGTATATAGAACTGTATACCCCTAAAATCCTTGCAGCTTTCACAGTTATAGAATAATGTATGCCATGCAATTATGAAATACACTGATGCAAAAAAATTGAAATATACTCAAAACTTCCCTCAGCTATTCTTCTGAACAGTCTGTGGCTGTGTAAGATTGTTCCCCTGTTAGATGTCCACTGTGATCTAAAGCCTCTTACACTGAGCTAAAACTAACTTTAAAAAAAATACTTTTCATGGCTTACTGCTTTTTTCAACAGTTTGGAATCTATTTAAGAATTTATGTTAGTAATAAGTAGAACCTACCAAAATGTAATCCCTTAAAACTCAGTAATTGTAGCTGGAAAATTGGATATCCACCTGCATGACACTATATATTAAACACATTTAATATGTTAATTAATGTTACTGAACTGCTAAGATATGAATAGAAACACCTTCCCTGTGCCATATATTTCAAAACTTGGAGATTATTTAGAAAACACACAGGATATTCGCTTTCAAAATATACTGCAGCTTAATCCAAGTGTAATGGATATCAAACACAATTGCTAATTGTATAATTTTTCAACAGTTGTGACCATGTAACATAGAAATCTACAGGTCTAACTGATTTGGGTAAATATAATTCTGTTTATCCTGATGATTAAATAATGAAATTTAACAAAGAATAAATAATATATACACAGTTACTGAATAATGCAGTCATTTTGTCCTCTCCTTATTCTGTTTCAGAGGATATTGGTTTTTCCTCTGAGATACTGAAAATCCTGTGTCCAAGCTGGCATCCTTATTCTTAAAATTAACTGGTTCTTTGGCTATGACAATTTTCTTTTAAAATCATCACAACAGAAGTAAATTTTATTTATAAGAAAGACAGAAAGAGCCAATATAAAAATCTCTGTAATATGTTTTATTTAGAAATGGATTAATTTTAAAAAGGGAAGCTTTGGGGAGATTGCCTATTTGAAAAAAGCTTTTTGCTATTTTAACGTAACCAATATATTCAACATGATTTTAATTATTTAGCAAAAGCCTACATGAATTGCATTTTGATGTAAATTCAATCATAACAGCCAGCCAGGAGTTGAAATACAAAGTATTAATAGTTCTATAGTAAGAAAGAGGAGCATCATTCAACATTTTTTAATATTAAAGTGTAAAAAAATGTAGAGTCCAAATAGAGTAAATTCATCTAGACAACTGATGCATTATGCACACAAAATACTGCAATCTCCACAGTAGTAAAGAGAATTGCCAAATTATCTCAACAATCTGTTAAAAATATGTCGTGTTCTCAGAAGTAATAAGAATAGTTATTTTAACAATTACTAACCAATGAAAGTTAAGTTTACTAAGGAAATAAAATGTTCATGCAAACCAGAAATGAAAGAGTTTCATTCAATCAAGACTTTGTCTTGGTGATTTGGGTTATCATTTAAGCCAATTCATTTCAGTATTAAGTAATAAAAATACAAATTTTGGCATCCTAGGTAAATGCTTCTCAATTTTTAGTCTCAGTAAGATTTTTATATGAGAAAAGACAGCATGCTTGACAAGGCAGATTAGGTAACTGCAGAAGTAATTTTTTTTTACTTATATATTTAGTGATAAAGATGAATGTGACTAATTTATTAACACCCATATTTCATATAACAAATATTTACTTCAATACCTTCATATCTTTAAGTCTATTGTCGACTGCTTTAAGATAAGAAAGATTTTCCAAAACTGCTAGTTCTTCTAATTCATCAATGTTGTTATTGCTGATATTCAATACAGACAAAGATTTCTGAAGGAAGAAAAGCAGAAAAAGAAGTATTTTTTCATGCCGTGTACAAGTCAAGTTGTAAATTATTACAGAAAATTATCTTAAAAGATGAACAAACATATGAAGAAACATGCAAACACCATCTCCACATACCACACAGATTGTTTTATGTTGGTGTTCCACCTTGTCCTTAAAATGTAATTTATTCTGGTTTTGAAATGAAACCAAAGCAAGATTGTTTCTCAATTATTTCAGAAATTCTTAGCAAATACAGAATTTTGGGGTTTTTTTCAAACACGTTAAAATTCTTTTCAGAGTTCTGCAAGTGCTACTAACTCTACTTCTGAAGTATGAAATATACATTGAAACTGACTGCCTTCTTATGGAATCATAGCATGGTTTGGGTTGAAAGGGACCTTAAAGATCATATAGTTCCAGCTCCCTGCCATGATCAGGGACACCTTCCGCTAGACCAGGTTGCTCAGAGCTCCATCCAACCTGGCCTTGAACACTTCCAGGGATGGGGCATCCACCACTTCCCTGTGCAATCTGTTCCACTGTCTCACACCCTCACGAGCAGAGAATTTCTTCCTAATAGCTAATCTAAACCTGCCCTTGATCAGTTTCAGGCCATTGCCCTTTATCCTATCACAACACATCCTTGTGAAAAGTGCCTCTCCAGCTCTCTTATAAGCCCCCTTTAGGTACTGGAATGCTGATACAAGGTGTCCTCAGATTCTCCAGGCTGAACAACCCTAACTTTCTCATCCTGTCTTCATAGGAGAGGTGCTCCAGCCCTCTGATCCTCTCTGTGGCCCTCTCTGGACTTGCTGCAGCAGGTCCATGTTCTTCTTATACTGTGGGCCTCAAGATCGCATCTGAACTGCAGAGCTGAAGCCCATATGTGCTACCCACATTGTCTCATTTAACAGCTGGACTACACTGCCTTTCTTTCAGGCTTGATCCTACAAACCTCTTGGTATCCATACTTCTGATCCTTACCCCTTTGCTGGAACAGTACTAAGTACTTTGCCATTTGTAACAGACAATAGTTACAGAGATCTTTACATTTTAGATACATATCTAAACATGTTTCAGGTGTTCATCTCAAGAAATACTAATGTAGTTTCACATAAAAGGAAAAAGTTTCTATCTCTAGAAAATGAGAAAGGACTTGTAATCCAGTGAGTTTAGAATTATACAAGGTATAAGATTTACCATTAGTTGGAAAATCTCTATTTCAGCAGTTTATATAGGAACACTAACACACTTCAAAAATTTGACCAAGATCTACATTGTCAGATGGAAATTACCAGTATCATCTTGATAAACACAGTTCATAAATTTAATCTTCTCAGACTCATGACACTGTCATCATCAAAACATTTGCCTGTGCTACACACAGACTTATACAACCTCATGATTTTTTATCTATTTTATCTCTGACACCATTAAAAGAGTCAGAAACAGATGATGAAGTAAAAAGAGATGCCTTTAAAAGGCTCCAAACACTTAGTACTTGAAGGATAAAATAGAATATTTTTACATTTAGCCTCCACAAAGAATTTACATCGTCAAGAATGCAAAGTTGTTTCATAGAAAACAAAAGAAGCCCCACATCAAAAGGCCTTAAATAAAAGCCACAAAGAACAAAATCTAGACCAGGCTGCTGAAAAACAAGGAAGAGTTTATTATACATTATTATCCCGGGAAGATTATAGCTATAAAACTTCTCTTTACTTTGATAATTTCTCCAGTATAGAAGGAACAAAGTACAAATGCTCTCACAGTAATGACTCATTTCTATAAAAGAAAAACAGGAATACATGGTTTGGATTACATAATCTCAAAACAGGAAAAAAATAGAGCTAGGTCAAATATTTATGATATAAGTGTAAACAAAGGAACTCACTTTTTAGTGAGTTTTTCATCTTCACAAAAAAGGCTCATCAAGCCCTGACTACACCATGGGAGATACAGCAAGAGGAATTTTTATAGTACAGAACTACATCCATTAGCAAATAAAGCTACTTTTTAACCTCTTCAACTGTGTGTTTTATGTTTTCTGAGCAATTAACATGTTGAAAGACAACTTCAAAAAGATTCTTGAACTCTTGACATAACACAACATAGAACTCCAGAACTAAAACGGAATGCTTTTGATTGTGGTGTTCTTAATATCCAGAAAAAAAGCTGTTTGTGCCTTTTTTCCCCCCTTCCATTTTTCTACAGAAATACAAAAGGCAATAAATAAACAACTATATCAATCAAATCACCAAAATATCAGCAAACTACTCCACTACAAATAAAATAGAGTAAGAAAACTGAGAGTGATAAATTCCAACCCCTTTTTTATTTTATTCACCTTCTGTTGGTATAGGGTATCCACACACTTCCTTAATTCCTCTCTCTCTTTATTCTCATTTTCATCCTTCATAATGAAAAAAGAAGAGGAAATAGAATTTGCTGGACTCCTTGTAAGAGAATTAGGGTGGGAGTCTTTTGGTAGAATTTTAAATAGTGTTACCAACTGGCAGAGAAGGAAAACACAGAGTGATCAACTCCTAATCACTTCTCCTAAAAATACTGATCTCCTGATAATTGGCTCATTGAAATTTTCAAAATGTACTTACTGCCAGGGAGTTAAGAGATACTGGATCAAACAGAAGCTTTTCACCAAGAGGGAGACGTTGATTTTCAATATGTAGCTCCCTTAGTTCTCCTACTTTATCCAAACCCTCTACTACAGTGATATAGTTGCCTCCTAAATAGCTACAGAAGAGAACACAAGATAGATTTAATACCCTTTGAAAGTAAGAACAAACACAAGGCTTCAATATATACAGAAAATATTTTTCAAGCATTATTGAATAATACTTGGAAATTATGATAGAAAAAGTAAATAATCTAGTATACAAGTAGAATATACACTTAACTTATTCAAGCAGTTTTTTTGCAGTTTTATCAATTGCTATAATAATAATAATTGTATTACTATTATTATTACTAAACCGAAAAAATAAAATTACTTATATGTAAATATATATGTCAAGATGATATGTCATTACTTTTATCACAGAACATCTCATCTATCTGAAAAGCAAATTTAAGAGCTGAAAGGACCTTAATGGCTACATAATTTAAAAAATTTATTAAGTGTCATAACTATTCTTTTTACTAGTAAAATAAATCCATTATTTTCAACTTACAGTTTTTCAAGTCTTTTCAGTGATGAGAGATTTTCTATACTTGAAATACGATTGTTCTGAAGGTAAAGGTGCGTTATATTTGAAGCAAAGTCCAAGTTCTGGATTTGGTTGATTTGGTTATCATATAAATATAGAACTCTCAGATTTTTACAGAAAGAGAGGTCACCCTGAAATAAACAATAGCATGCTACTTAATGTTCACTCACTGCCTGCTTCTGGAAGCTATTGATTGCTCTTATATTCAAGTTCTGACGCTTGATTTATAAATTTTCACCTTTAGTATACATTACTTAAAACTATATTTCCTATAAAAACAGTTATATATTGTCAGTTATCAACAGATTAAAGACTACAATCTGTCATTACTATTTTGCCATACAGAATCTGAGGACTACAAGCATCACCAGCAAATACAGCACATCCAGTGTGATTTCATTCCCTTCCCTGTCTTCATCAGATGGATTTCAAAAAGCACAGGCTTTAGTGCAGTTGTCTCCATTAAACTGCACTGATGTAACTAGAAACCAGTTCTAGGCAAAGAATTATTGGTTTATACAAAACTTTGCAATTCAATCTATTTTACTAATATATTTCTGCACCCAAGTTTACACTCAAATGTTGAGTTTCTTTGGACATATTCCTATGAAACAACTAAAAGAGCCACTCCTCATGAAGATTTCTGTAAAACTTTGCTGTGGCAGACAATGAACCAAACCTCAGCAAATGGACTGATCCAATTAGTAACTTGCTATGGCTGCACACGTTTCTAGGAGTGGGCTGAATGAAGTCGTTTGCTTGCAGGGATCTGTTTACACAGAACAAGCAATTTCTTCTTGATTGAAATCACACGTTTAGAGCAGAAATTCACCACATTCAACAATGCAGTTGTTCAGGGCTCAGCAGTTTCAAAATTTACTCAGTATCTTGAGGGGATCTGAATTAACTCAGAACTTATTGAAACCTGTATACACTTCCTATTATTAAACTCAGAGGAAAGAGAACTGGGTTAAGTTTGCAGGTTTAGTCTTTGGAAATGAAAAGCTCATGGATTATTTTCTTAAATGAGTAAGCCCCGGGGAGCAATTAAAAAAAAAAGAAGGAAAAAAAAAGTGTATTTTTAACCTGGCTAATTTTAAAAAAGCCACTACACCAGTCCAAATTTGTTAACCTCACTTGGGTTATTTCCTGTTCCTGAACTCTCCTTTCCTTTCTCAGACTTCCTCTGAAATTTAAGGAATAAATCAGAGATTGAAAAGATTGTGCTGTGAGTTAACAAATTTGTAAAACTTGGCTTTCCTTGTTTGTCTCTCCAACAATGAACATCACATCGTAACAGTAACTACAAAACATTAGAATGGCAGTTTAAGAGGAACAATAATAATAATAAAAAAAAACCCTTACAATTGAATCTATATTTTTATCTGACAAATTCAGATGAGTTAATTTTTGCAGATATTGTCCAAAGTCCTCTTCACTACGATTCTTGTGACTGGCATTTTTAGCAATTAGGTCCATTGTTAGTTGAACCATGGTTCTGTAATAGGTCAAGCTGCTGTACTGCTTCTTTTAATTGTGTATTCCACGTGTTCTCCTAAGTAGTATTATAGAATGCCTTAAAAATAAAAAGGAAAATGTTATACTACTTGCATCCCAGATCTTCAACAAAGCTTACATGTGTACTTCAAGTCTGACACATCCTCACCAATGCCCTTTTCATTTACAGTGATGCTATGCTGCTTATAAAAACCTACCCCTTTTATTGCTGATATTTTATCAGGTTTTTGGTGTTCTAATAACATTTAAAATAATTTTTCTATCTGATTTGTTGATTAAGTTTGCTTAAGAATATTATATCCTAGTTTTTGTCTTTTTCATACAGAAATATGAGTGCAAGGCTCCACAGCAGGCATGATTCCCACACATAGTAGCTAGTTAAAGGAAGTTCATAATCTGATTATAAATTAGAAAATACAAGACACTCCAAACAGGTTTTACAGGCTGTAAGAGGTGGTATTAAGCTACAGGATTCTTCATATATCTGCATAGCCCTTTCATCATGCACACAACTGCATGCTCTGCACAGTCAAAAACTGAGTTTTTCCCACTAAAGCATACTATAGAGGCTCTCACAACAATACCAACTTTTTTTTCCAAACTCCGGTTCATATAAGTCAGTTTATAAATGACAGAATGGGGGAGAGAGAAGAAGGCAAGCGGCCAATATTGAACGGGATGCATAAACGATCTGGGGATAAAGATACCCTAACAGATATAACTTAATGACTCAGAATAGAAAGGTCACCTATTTAGCCAGTACAAATACGAATGTATATTATGTGTTATAGCTTATACACAAAAGCCCCACATTAGTGTACCAGAAAAACTGAGGAGACAGCAAAAAGCATCCCAGTGCTAAACCTCGCACAGAGAATCATCCCTGCCAGCATTACATGTAGGAGAAACTGAAGAAAAGCCAAGATCGAGGCTGTGAAGGCAGAAGAAACTTCCTTTCTTAGTAAACAAATCTGAAGCTCAGTAGCTCTCCTTTATCCGTACGGGATTTGCTTGTAACTTTTATTTTAGAAGGTGGAGATGAAGGAGAGCTTTGTGGGTTGCTTGTTTTTCTACTGTGAGTTTCTTGCTTGTTATATAAAAACACCTTTCTGAGCCCCTTCTCAGACCTTCTTCTAAACATAGCAGAACAAGCGAGGGAAAGCCGGGCAGGTCTCCCTCCCTCGGTCTCCAGCTCCTTCCTACCTACAGCCGTGCGATTTCACACCGCCCTCCCCGTCCCGTGGCCCCGCCACCAGCCGCCTCCCAGTTCGGCCGGTGGGAAGGCGGCTCTGAGGGCGAGCACGGGCCGGGATCCGCTCCAGGCGCCCTCCCGGGAGGAAGCGCCCCCGGCGCGGCCCCGCTGTCCCTCAACCCCCGGTTGCCGCGGCAACCGCACGCCAACAGCCGAGGGGCGGGGCGCTCCGCTACTGGCTGCGGCGCGCGCCCCTCAGACCAATCAGCGACGAGGAAACAGAGCGCAGGGGCGGGGCTTTTTGCGCACGCGCGGATATTATCCCCACGCGGCGTGGCGCGGGCCGGCCTAGCTGACCGCTGTGTTGGAGGGGGGG
>VXBI01008041.1:231446-271598 GCA_013397375.1 Toxostoma redivivum | reverse complement strand
GGGGGGGGGGGGGGGGAAGAATGTCCCGGGTCGGAAGGGACCCACAAGGGTCCAAATCCTGCATGAAGCGCCTCAAAAGGTACATCATGTGCTTGGGCGCATTGTGCTAATGCTTCTCGAACTCTTGTTAGGCTTGGTGTTGCGACTGCGTCCCGGGAGAGCCCATTCCAGTGCGCAACCACCCTCTGGTTGGAAAACCTTTTCCTAATATCCAAGCTAAACTGACACAATTTCAGGCCATTCCCTCGAGTCCTGTTTCTGGTCATAGAGAAGAGATCAAGGCATGACTTTGCACTTTTCCTCGTGTGGTAGTTGTAAACTGCAACGACCTCAGGGTCGTCCAAGCTGAACAGAAAAGGTGACCTTGGCCGCTCCTCGTACAGCTTCTTCTCCAGACCCTTCGTTATCATCCCTGTTCTCCTTTGGACCCTTTATAATAGCTTAATGTCGTTTTATATTGTGGTGCCCAAAACTGCACACAGGACTGTTGCAAAATATGGATTATTTAAAAAAAATTTAAGGATGTTCTTTCATGTTTGATCTTTGTATACTTTCAAGTCTAATCAACAAGGGAGGTTTAACTTGTGAAACAGCACCTAACCAGCAAACTCTAAGTGATATCTACGATATCTAGAAGAACAAATTACTTGTTTGTCAAGTTACCTTGCTGAAGTTAAGGGCTTGACACGCTTCAATGATCTGAGACCATTGGGGAGGTTAACAAAGCTTGAGAAAAAGGATGCTGGCTATACTGGACACAAAGAATGCAGAATTTATGACCTACAAAGACATCTGGTAGAACTTTCAAGATAAGGGAAAAACTAATAAAGTCAACTCAGCAATTGTGATGAAACCAGCTCCAGCTGAGTTCTCAGGTGATTCTGACGGGGAGATCTGCAATCTCCAACTCAGAGACCACCAACCCAAAGGTAGAGAAAGATTGAGCATGTGGACTAATTTGCATAAGAAGCAAGAGAATTGTTAGCCAGTGGTAGAATATGAATTCATAAGAAAACTATATAACTATTTGCCAATGAACACTAATTACTTCATTTGCTAAAATGTATAAATTGTAAAAATTTTTGGTAGCTTGTGTGCTTGATTTGTGGAATTCCACCAAGCACCCAGGCATGTGTAATTCTGCAATATATAATCAATGTTGCTTTCAAGTGTGTAGTTATTTGCTTGTTGCACACCAGGTAATAAATACAATTTTTGTGGACAACAGCACTGGAGGTGAGGCTGCCCCAGCTCAGAGCAGAGCCAGACAATCCCCTCCCTTGCCCAGCTGGTGATGCTGTGCCTGATGCCTCCCAGGACAGGGTTGGCCCTCCTGGCTGCCTGGGCATGGCTGACTCATGTTCAACTTTCTGTTGACCAGGATCCCCAGGTCCCTTTCTGTGCCACTGCTTTCCAGCCTCTCATTCCCATCTATCCATACATCCAGGATAGCCCCTTCCCAGGTGTAGAATCCAGAAATTTGCCTTTGTTAAACTTCCTACTGCTGGTGATTGTCCAACTCTGTAATTTGTCCCAAAAGAAATCTTTGAAACCTGTTTATGCAGATGGACTTTGAACAACATCCCCCATGCTGCCCACCCCTACAAAGAGCTCTTTGTCTTATTAATATCTTAATAAGGCTATGTGTTTTTAAATCTTGTTAACCAGCAGTTTTTCTGTTTGGTGTTGCCTCTTCTTCCTCCATGCCATTTTTTTTTGTGAGCGTAGGCTGCTGGCACAACCAAGATCATATGGCTCCTTTCCCTCATGGTTGAATTAGAAAAGTTAATAGCTTTATAAGTGGAGTGGATACTGTATCTAACAGCAAAGTTCTACAAAAAACGTATTAGCAAATGTTTAATGATTCTTTTTTAAATGATGAAACATTATTCCAGTTTGTGGTTGGTTGGTTGGTTGTTGGTTTTGTTCTGGTTTGTTTAATAAATTATATCACACTTTTTAGCACCTTTACAAAAGCCAACAAATTAGTTGCTGATGACATAAAAGTGGGAGGACTGGCTGATACTCCCTCCAGTGGGTTGTGCTGCCATGAGGAAGGACTTCAACCAGCTGGAGAAATGAGCCAAGGGGAGCCCAAAAAAGTTCACCAAGGGAAAGTGCAAAGCCTGGCTCATGGGGAGGAACAGTTCCAGTCACCAGCATAGACCAGCTGGAAAGCAGCTTGGCAGAAAATGACACAGAGGTCCTGGTGGACACCAAACTGTTCAGTGTAGCAGCAAGGAAAGCAAATAGTATCCTGGGCTGCCTTAGAGGAATATTGACAGTTGTAGAAGGAGATCCAACCCTTTTTATTCAGTGCTAGTGAGGCCTCACCTGGAGTGCTGGCATCCAGCTCTGAGCTCTTTAGTGAGAGACTTGGATATACCAGAGAGAGACCAGCTAAGGGCTGTTAAGATGATGAAGGGACTGGGGCATCTCTCTTTTAGGGAGTAGTTGAGAGAGCTGGGACTGTCCAGTCTGGAGAAGAGAAGGCTCAGGGTGTTTGCTTCCGGTGAAACCAAGATTATGACTTCATTTCTCTTATAGGAAAAAGGACACAAAATGCTGTTAGGAACAAACATGTTTTATTATGTAAAACACATCTGAAATAACTTGTTCCATTTAATTTCACTTTGGGTTTTATGTTTTCAAAGCTAGCAAATATAAGTTCCTCAAAAACATGGAGCTGAGCAAATAGGGCAATGGGGTTTGTGGGGAGTGTCACTCCTTCCTGCTTAGGGAAAGACTCTTTACACTCTTGCTTGTTCCAGCATGGGCTTCCCACAGAGTCAAAGCCTCCTTCAAGCACATCCACCGGCTGCAGGTGTCTGTCTGCTCCACCATGGACTTCCATGGGTTGCAGGGGCACATCTTGACTCACCATGGTCTTCACTATGGAGTGCAGGGGAATCTCTGCCCTGGTGCCGGAAGCCCCTCCTCCTCCTCCTACTTTCCCTCCTTCTCTGACCTGGGAGTCTGCAGAGTTGTTTCTCTTCCATATTTTCATTTCTATTTCCTAGCTGCTGGTGTTGCACAGGTTTTCTCCCCCGCTTCTTAAATATGTTATCCTGAGGTGTTGCTGCCATCACTGATGGGCTTGGCCTTGGGCAGTGGTGGGTCTGTCTTGGAGCTGGCTGGTGTTGGCACTATCATGGAGGGAATTTTTAGCAGCTTCTCACCTAGTATGAAGAAGTCACCCTTGTATCCTACCCCTATTACCTGTCCAGCCATGTGGGTCTGTCCTTTGAGGCTATCAAGGCTCTTGCTGCCAGGGACAGCTGTGAGCTGCAGAGCCACGGTAGGGCTAGGAGTGTCTGTGATGGGCTTTGGCCCTATGACATCCTAGGGGATGGGTCACAGTGGGGCTGGTTTTCAGGGCCAGAGGTAAGTACATGAGGGGAGGCTGGGCTGGGCAAGAGCTGGGACAGAAATGTGGATTCTCACCCTGCACCAAGAGCCCAGGCCCCTGCCAGCAGCCTCACCCCTTCTACCTGCTCCCAGCTCTGTGCAGCTCCCATACCAGCTCCCTGCTCCTTCCCAGACCAACCTGTTCCTTTCTCTCCCTCCTCATCCAGGCCATGGCTGCCTGAGTGTTCTTTAGTATGGTGCGAAACATCATCATCCAGCACCCACAGATGGTCAATAGGGAGCTGGATGCAGCCACATGTGAGCGCATGCGGCAGCGTGAGGAAATGCTGAGACAGGAGATGACTCAGCTGCTGCAGGAACTGGAGCAGAATGACATGGCCCAGAGGCACCTGCTCTTCACTGCCATGCTGCAGTGGCACAGCTGGGCTGTAGCCCTTGTTGTGCTCTTGGGGCTGTGGTGGTGGCTCCGATATTTGAGAAATCATCATAGAATTGTAGAATCCTAGAATGTTTTGGTTGAAGGGACTTTAAAGATCCATTTAACGACCATCTCATTCCAACTCCCCTTCCATAGGCCGGGACACCTTCAGTAGACCAGGCTAATGCCCCATCCAACCTGGCCTTGAACACTTCCAGGGAAGAGGCATCCATAACTTCTCTGGGCAACCATTAACCACTATTCCAGTGCCTCACCACCCTCACAAAGAAGAATATCTTCCTAATGGCTAATCCAAACCTACCCTGCAGCTTAAAGCCATTCCCCCTTGTCCTATCACAGCATGCCCTTATAAAAAGTCCATCTCTGTTCTTCTTGTAAGCTTGTGTAGGTAGTGGCAGGGTGCTGTAAGGTCTCCCTGGAGCCTCTCCAGGTTGAACAACCCCAGCTCTCTCAGCCTGACTTCATAGGAGAGGTGCTCCAGCACTGCAATCAACTTAGTGGCCCTCCTCTGGACTCATTCCAATAGGCCATGCCTTTCCTGTGTTAGGGGCCCCAGACCTGGACATAAGTACTTCAGGTGGGGGTCTCATGAGAGTGGAGTAGAGGGGAAGAATCACCTCACTCATCTTGCTGGCCACACTTGTTTTGATGGAGTCCAAGACACAGCTGGGCTGTGAGTGCACACTGCTGAGACATGTCAGGCTTCTTGTCCTTTCTCAGCCCAGCCTATACTTGTGCTTGGGTTGCTCTTACCCAATGCAGGACCTTGCACTTGGCCTTGTTGAACTTCACGAAGTTTTCATGGGCCCACCTCTCAAGCCTGTTAAGGTCTCTCTGGGTAAGATCCCTCCTGTCCAGCATGTTACCACACCCCACAGCTTGTGTTGTCAGTAAATTTACTGAGGGTACACTTGATCCTACTATCCATGTCACCAACAAAGATGTTAAGCTGACTGGTCCCAATACCACTATCTATGGCTATGTAAAGCCCATTCAGCCCTAACACTAATAAAAGAAATAAAGTCATGAATGTTTCATGAATGTTTGGCTGCTGCGTATTCTATTCCTTAGCTAGCACACTATTTTTAGACAAAAAAGTCTACCATAAAACAAGAAGTTTAATATTGACACTCAAGACTTTGGCTTCTAAATTTGTATTGAGTACAAATTCATTTTGGATCAACAGATGTTAGAAATTATCTTATTCAGACCTCTAAGAGATAAAATGATGTAACTATCTATAAAAATGGAGAATTAGCAGTGTTATAATCCTCCTATGCACACTTCATCAAACACTATTGTCTGCAGACCTGAAGGCTACCATCTCAAACTCCCATTTCATATCAACAAGAACACACAGCATTTTGTTCCCACATCCTAAGAAAGCTGGGGAGGAAAGAATGGGATCTCATACTCTTTTGGCTTGAAATTATTTGGATTTCATTATAGGGGAGAGGTTACTTTCTTGTTTTACTTACATGCAAGATGTCATTGACCAAAGTATCTTTTTCCTAGAGCCAAGAACACTTATACATCGCC
This sequence comes from Toxostoma redivivum, assembly GCA_013397375.1. Lineage (NCBI taxonomy): Eukaryota > Metazoa > Chordata > Aves > Passeriformes > Mimidae > Toxostoma > Toxostoma redivivum. Next base: position 266,251 of record VXBI01008041.1, on the reverse strand, counting down.
CTGCTTTCCCCATTTTCCATGTGCAATACAGTGGTTCTACATTTATTTAGCAACAATACTGAGACCTCTGTAAAGGTTTGTTGTAAGTTCAGAACAGGAGAAAAATCTATATTTCATGTTGCCTTCCTTTTGCAAGATTAATTCACATCCTTAGATCTCCTTTTAGAAAGCAAACAAACCATGTTAGAAGAAAAAAGTCTTTAATGGAGAAGCATCGCATTCAAAAGAACATACAACATTGAAAGAGGCCACATGTCAATTCTTTGGCTCATTTTCTGTAGGAGCACAGAAAAGAGATCTACACATCTTTTTCCTGTTAGGAACAAAAACTGGTGCTCCAGACAACTTTATCAAAGGATTTCAGAGGTAAAAGAAAGGCTTTAACGTTTATGATGAGTAAACAAATTGCTTGAAATTATTATAATTAAAAAACCCCAAAACACAACAAATAAACATAAATGAGGAAAGTTCAACTACCTTTAAAGAGATTGCTTTTCAATAGAGCAAGTTCAGTCTAAAGTTAAGATCTGTATTCGTATAATTTGATCCTTCTAGGACTTAAAATAAAAGTTTTTATTCTATTAAACAATGATTGCCTGGTTACAACAACTAAAACCTCACAAGTTGTTAAATTTCTTAAGTCTGTTTTGTGCAGCCCAACCAGTATGTAGACTGGGGCAAGCAAAACTCTAAGATGAAGCTTTAGAGAGCTGCTTCTATTTATACAATGTACTAGTACAGCTATTTTCACACTGAGAAGAATGGACCTCTTCAAATCATCTGCACCACACATTTGCATGATCAGAACAATTAAGTAACTGGACTGGAGCACCTCAGTCAACAATGAAGTGGCATCTCAGATCTGCAGCATTAAAAGCTGTTGGAGCCTGGAAACAAAGGTGAAGTTATTAGGAAACTATTTGTTTTTTAGGACAAACATTTTATCTTTAAATTGGGTTTTTTTGTGGCTTTTTTGGTTGGTTTTCTTTCTTTGTTTGGTTTTTTTGTGTTTTTGTTTTTGTTTTTTGTTTATTAAATGAACATTGTATCTTACCTCCAGCAGAGATGATGATGTAGATTTGGGAAATGCAAAATCCTGTCTCCAAAGATGGGTGATAGGAAATAATTCAAAACATCAAGTTTTCCCCATAGAGGAAATAACAGCTTGGCAAATATTGTAATGAAGTTTGACAGATGTATCAAGAATAGAAAATAAAAATTATTATATGATAATCTGATTCAGAAACAGTCCAAAGATATACTGGTATATCAGAAGTATTTTGTCAAACATTGTATAGATATCTAAGTACTCACACAGTCATTCTTTATTCTTAAATAGGTGTAAAATGTTATTTATGTGTTATTTGTCCCCAGCTGATGATTTACATAAGTATTTGTGTTAAACCATTTTTGCTACTCTCAGAGTTTTACCTAGATGTCCCAAGAAGAATTTTTAAAGTGGAAAAGGAAGAACTTCCACACAAACTTGGAATAATGAGGAACTAGTTTGGAGCTTATATCACCATATAAAATACAAACATCTTGTTTTAAGTTGAAACAGTATCTGCCATTTTCTCTAGTTAGATCTCCAGCTCTGTAGAACTCAGACTGAAAATGCCTTCCTTAGAAACAGATTTAAAATATAAGCTTATTTTTAACCTCAAATGATGTGAGTTCAATTTGTCTTCAGCTGGAGAAGAAAGTTCAGATGGTTGTAATTACTAAAGATTGCATGCCATTAGATGCAGGCACATAAATTAATTTCCTTTTATAATAAAGTAATGCCACTGCAGTTGCACATAAGCCCCAAGGTAATCTGGGCTAGAGCAAACAGAAATTCACACAGGAAATGATGGACAAATTTACATAGGAGTACACGTTTCAGTTGAAAATGAAGAGTTCTGAAAATAATCCCCTCAAAGGGCTTAGCCATTTCCTATTTGTGATGATCTAAAGAGAAAAACCATGCAAAACAGAGTGAACATTCTTTGCTAACAGCATTATTACAAATTTTTATTAAAGTGGTAATGTCTGATAAACTAGAGATGTATGACCTTTAGTGCATAAACCCAGTAATACTTACATATGCTTTATCATCTATATTTTTAAAAGGCTAATGATCAATCTTCTTATTTCAGAGAGGGAAATGCACACTAGCTCTGGTAAAAATGCCTTGCTAAAGTTTATGCAGTCCTGGTTTTTGAAAAGCCAGGAAGAAAACCCCATTCTCCTGAGATACAGTCTTGTGACCTATCCACTGGACCATGCTACTTCCCAGAATACTGTAGTTTTTGGAAAGCCTTGTATGAAGCAATTTTTCATAATTAAAAACAAACCAAACGTCACAGCAAATATTTCATATGTTAGAGGTTTCATCTGAGGGTCAAAATTAACTTCTCTAAATTACATATTTCCTTGTGGATATTATTCTGAGGCTCTGAAAAGTAAAATTACAGCTCATAAAAATACACCCTGAGGAACAAGATACTTCATTAATTCCTTAAAGCTTTAGTATAATTGTTTTTAACTCAAGAAAAATCTTTCAACTAACTCGATACTCTCTGATGTCATTTCTTCAAGACTTGACACACGAAAAAAGTTCTATGTGCATGCAATTAATCTTATATTTTATCACCCCATATTTTAATAATTTTCAACTCTTAGGGACTTGCACCTTAAAATGATGCTATCTCAGCTGTGTAGTATTTACATTTTTTCTGGCTTTTTAAAGTATTTGTTTTTATCATTTTATCTTAACCTAGTTTACAGTATGATATACAGTATGATATACAAAATATCTTATATTGGGATTTCAAGAAACACTTTAAATATAATAATATCACTAAGACTGGAAAAGTCACTGCCCTAGCACTGCCAAGTCCACAACTAAACCATGTCCCGAAGTGCCCCACATATACTTCTTTTAAACGCCTCCAGTGATGGTGACTCAACCACTTTCCTGGGAAGCCTGTTCCAGTGCTTGACCTCTCTGAGTGAGAAATCTGAGTGGTATAATGAGAATCCAATTCTGATTTGTAATTTTTGGGGCACAGCCACAAAAACAGATAAAATAAATAGCATATTTATCAAAGAGAAAGTAACTTACCAAGCTTATTTTAAAACACTGACATAAAATTAAAAAAAAACCCCAAAATTTAGCAAAAGAGAGAAAATAAGTAGGATGATTAATGTTGAATTATATTTACCATATTTTTAACATTATAAACAAAACAGTAACATGTCAGCAATTAGCTTGTATTCTTCCATGTTTTATAATCAACATTAATAATCAACTGTCATTACAGTTCATAATAAATGGAGGACTACTGTAGAAATACTGCATGTCTTGGGGCAACGTGCTATGCTGTGCAGGACTGATCCTGTACCCAGGTTCATGGCAGCATTATATTTTCTAAAGCAAATGTATCTGTCACACTGACATTTCATGAAACACTGGACAAGTTGAGGTAAAATCAAAATATCCAAAACCAGCTGCAGTCAAAACTTTCTAAAGGTACAAGTGATAGAAATGCAACAACATTATCCTTCATTTACTAAATATCAAGTTTAAGAGAGCTCATTCTATTTAATCTGAGCACATGTGCACACACTGCCACCAAAGGCAAGGAAAATGAGAGTCCCTTGTCAAATAGGGTCTGAACAGGGGTAAGGCGAGTTTTTCAAGGAATACCAAAGATAGATGGTGAACAGAGCTCTTGTAACCAGGTCACAGTTGCCTGTTATTCCAGTACTAGAATCAAAGATAATTTATGAAAAGCTCAAGGAATATTTCTTCTGACCTGGCATGAATGTGAGGTAAGGAACAACTGAAGAACTTGTGATGCTGCTCCAAAGCAAAAGCTTAAGGTCAGCCTCTATATAGCTTTTTCTGAAGCAAAAATATTTCTTGACTTCAGTGAGGCTGCTTGTAAGAGTGAAGATTACAGAGTTTGTGACAAAACCCAGACACCTGTGGTTAATGGTGCCAAAAAGTTTTTAGGACTGAAACATTTTCTAAAATTTGTCTTTCTTCAGTGTACTAAGCTTATTATTTAAAATCTCCATTTAGCATAAACCTTCAGAAAGGCTCAGTGTCCAGTAGATATCTAATGTCAGAGATCTAGGCAAACATTTAACATTTACTAACTCACATTTTCCCTCAGAGAAAGGGCTGAGGTTTTGATAATCTGTGTGCTTTAGGGTACAAATGGGAGCTGCTGGATGCAGACATATTTAGAAAAAAATTGATCCTAATAAATAGCCTGATCAACTAATTAGCTTTTTACAAGGGAGACAAGGGAATGAGGGAGAAGTATTTTGCCTCTCTAAACCTTTGGTGTACCAAATCTTGAGTACAGTGCAGGTCTGGGCTCTGTGTGTCAAGGTCAAAGTAGGATGTGGGATGTATGGACAGCAAATAAAATTATCAAGTGGCTAAAGTGGCAGCTCTATAACAACATGAAAAAGCGGAAAATTCTCAATTTAGAGAGAAGGCTGAGATGACGATATGATGAAAGATAATAAACATAAAGTTGGAGGGTAAAGCAAACAAAATTGTTAATCACCCCATGCCATGCTATTAGAACTAGAAATACTCTAGAAAGTTACTAGATCCATTCAGAACAGGTAAAAAAGTGGTCAGGTTCAGGTGCTCTCTCTTAGCAGCACTCCTACAGCTGCTTTTGGAGATGGTCCATCAGCAGGGCCTTTCCCAGAGCCCCACACCTTCTCTTGCCTACTTTCGTGTTATGTAGGCTGTAGGACAGGACTACAGGGAAAGCTGCATTACTCCACAGTAAATTTAAAAACTAAAAAATCAAGAAAAAACATTATGTCTTTTTTCACATTCATGTTGCAACAGAAACCAAGCCATTCAATCTTCAAGCAGTAAAATTAATTTCTTGGAGCTGTCATTTCATTCCTTACCAAACATTTGAAGGGAACTTCAAAGGAGAAGCAGACCTGATAGGAGAATGAAGCATCTTCATCCCAGTAATCACAGAATAAATCTGAATGGCTCTTCCTCTAGCTCACAATAAGACAAACCAGTATTCTATCAGGAATTGCAGCTTAGTCCTTCGTATTTGATTGTCACAAATATGCATGCATTTCTTTGGATTTTGGTGATATTAGTATGTATAGATTACTTAAAAATGTAATTTGCATACATGTGAAAGGTGAGCATACATGTATGCTTCAAAAAAGAACAGGATAGGGAAGAAGTAGAAACACAATTCTGCATTCTGTAATTTTAATATGTTGGCAAATACTGTTAGATGAAGAAATTGTTTGTGTTCATTAAGATTTTTATTTATTGAAATGTAAAAGGCACTCAGTATTTTGGAATGCATGCCTGTCTCAAAAAATCTTACCAAAGAGAACCCATTTGTATGTGCTTTAGTACTTACTGCATGACTTCAGCTGTCAGCTACCTGATATGTGGCACTCATTTGCATAAACTAATTTCTAAATAAAAAGCGGGTGCAAATAAATCGAAGTATCGGAACAAAATGTCTTGTTCTCAGGATTACCCTTGTTACTAATATTTTTGAAGTCTCACAACTGCTTGGGAGAATTAAGGCATCTATCTATTAATGATTTTCCATTGTTCAGGATACACCTGTTTGTGAGCGTAGATAGGGATGACTCCTTTGTGGTAATGATCTTCAATGCATGGAATTCTGATCTCAGAATTTGGAATAATGCTAGCATTAAAAATGGCTGTTCAAAGACAAAGATCCTTTTATTCTGGTTCCTGAACTGCAGAAAGGATCCTATGCAGGCACCAGGTACAGCCCCACATGTATATTTTAAACTGAGTTATAACACCATATGGTCAGCAAATAACAAGACACATAACTCAATGGACAACTGTTCACATAAGCATTTAAAATCAACATTCATATTGCTGTAGTTTATGAAACAACTTGGTATTTTAAATTAAGCCATCTGTGACTAAACACACTGTGTGTGAAAGAGAATTCTACAAAGTAGCAATAGAGAAATCTATTAGGAAATACAAGATATCTCACAGCGTAGGGTGCTTCTTTGTGTAAACACATATTGCCTGGGACAATGGCAATTTAAAGTCTCAAAGACCTGTGGAAGAAAATTAAGTAAGAAGAGTTACTGGCCAGGTACACTTGCTGTGTCTTCCTTGAACTTAAAAGGAACTGCCGTGTACTTACATACTGTGCTTGTTTGTACAGAAGTCTATTGGTGCAATTTCCAAAAAAATAAATACTTTGAACTATTAAAATACCACATCTTTCTTCTCCTGATTCCCCACCACCATTGTCATGCTGAAAGAAGAATGAACTGTTCTCCTACAGAACTGCACATCTGATAATTATCTCAAATTTGCTAGCTACGATTAAATATATTTTTCCTATACAGTTGGATGGTGCTGCTTTAAAACTCTTGATGAACTTCTGCTTCAGGGTATCTGCATTTCCCTGCTGAATTACAAATTTTCTTTGTATAACCTGCATTATAACTTCAAATCCACTGGAATCTGTTTGGATGAAAACAGCTAAATAAGTAATAGCTATTAAAATTTCCAGACCAAAACAAAAACAAAACCCACATAAAGGCAGAGCTATGGTAGAAAAGGAGAATCAGTGACTTAAGGTATAAAGCATAATGGCATATTGTATAAGCCATAAATTATCCCAAAAGTAAACATTCCAAAACCTCCAGGAAACTCAGGATTAAAGATGAAAACTTAAAAGGAATAAAAATATTTTGTATTATTGAAATGCAGTACGAAAGCCTCCAAAACAAACTTAGATCAGCCCTGCAGCAGCACCACATTGTAAGCCAGAAATTATGATTAATGCATTTAGTATCTGTGGCCTGAAATTAGCCTAATGGGTATTTCAAAGGTAATTTTTCATTTTGCTTCCTTGTATGCAACAAGTGACTATGACAAGCAATAGATGGTGAGCAGGAGAAAAGTAATGGTACATAACCATGTTATGAGTTCCACTGCAGAGCTGGTCAATAGTTGACTATTTAGAAATAAAAAATGTCCATCATGAGTGTGAAGTTATAAGCAAAATACTGTTATACCATGCATAAATGTTTCATTACTGTGAAAGAAACCATTTCTGGCTGGACTAGTGAACCTCAATCAGGAAAGGCTCCATTAAATTTAATAACTTGTTAAAAGATAAACAAGTGGGATTTCAATTCTTAAAATTAAGCACAGATATTAAAATCTGAGAAACAGACTTCTTACATTATGTAGGCTACCTATCTAATCTGAGCAGACAGAACAATAAGAGTAAGAGTAGATAAACGTTTGCCAAAAATATCAAGGCCCAAAACGCACATTTAGTTTCAAAATTCTTTTATTGCAGTTGGATAATAGAGATAAATATCTAAGAGCAAAATCCAGTAAGTCACATTTATTTTCCTTTGGAACAATTCTGCAAATTGGTTTTATGATAAAGAACAAAAAGTTGCACTACATTTTGGAACATTTTGTTCTTTAAAACTGGTCAGACAGGTGGGAAATATTAAAGTACTACAAATTAGATGAATAATTTTCCACTTCAGCTTCATTTCCCAAACTGAACAAGTCCAAGCAAAAGAAACTATGATATTTTCTGCTTTGGAGATACGTATCAACTGGTAATGTACTTCAAGCTATATTAATTTGATTAAAAAGTTTATCTTTAATAACCTGAGACATCAATCCATGTATAGCTTCTATGGTGGTCTTGCAGCTGAAAAACAAGCATAAATTCAATGTTGGACAAAAACTGAACTGTCATTTTCCTTAAAGCTATCCAGCTGTCTTGGAAGTTCAGGGTGCCCATAACCCCATGAATCTTAAAAACTGTCCAGAAAGGAACAGTCACACACAGGAATTTAGCCATTGTTGCCAATACCTTTTTGTTACCTAAAAAGCAAACTGACTATACACACAAAGACCAATTCCAGAAAACTTTGTCTTGCAATTTAGGACATCTTACATTAAAATAGCAAGTGGGCTCTGTGGTTATCTGAACAAAAAGAAAAAAAAATCCTTAGGGGAATGGAGTTATCAGCTGGTATTATCAATACCTGCAGGCTCTCACTGCTCTCTACCTTATGTCCTTTGCCCAAGCCCAGGACAGTAGTGTATAGTAACCATGGTTCCTCTGAGAAACTTTACAGGGAACATTAAAGAAAAGTTCTTCTACTGTCTTTACTTTTCTCTTAGGAAAGATCACTAGTTGAAGAAAAACATGCATCTGTAGCAGTGTTACACTCCATTTTGGGAACTATGGTAGCTTTTGTTGCACAGGAAAACAGAATTTATGACAAAAACAATTCCTTCCAATCCCTTACAATTTATAAACTAACTACTGATGAAGACTAAATAAAAATAGAGAAGAAAAATACCTAGAACTGCTGCAACAAATATTATAGTAGCATGATCAGAGAAGGAGCTATTTCTTAGAATATCTGTGAGCATGTGAGAGTAAGGGGAAAATAAAATGCAAACAGTATTATGGGACTCCAAACAACAATGCAAACTTATCAGCAATTCTATCCTCCTTACATCATTGCTATTCCGTTTCCCTACAAGAACTGGGACACATCACTTAACCTGGCCACTATGAGCTAGCAACAGCATTAACTCCACTGCAAATGTATTCTGCAATCGAAATAGGCTAAATGAGTATTAATTTTTATAAAATCAACCCCCTTCCAATTCAATCATGTTTGTTAGAAAACTTGTAAGAGCTGTTAACTTTCCAGGAAAAGCAAACAAAGGTGTGTCAGGGGGGAGAGAATACCAGGAAACTGTTCTGTTATCAAGATAAAGTGATGGGAAAGAAGGACAGAAAGTCTCAAAATCTGAAAACATGCAAACGTCCCAGATTTTGTTCAATTTTTGCACTCTGTTCCAGGGATTCTACAGAATTGTTTCCTTATTAAGTGGAATTACTACATCTCACTCAGAATACTCTTAAAGTGTGTGCAGGTGAGTCCTGCCTTCTCCACTGATGGACCTGACTTTGTACTATCATCTGCAGTGCAGTATTCCTTGGTTTTCAAAGTCTGAAATTTGCCAAATACGATGTTTTTGAACAACCCGGTTGTATGAGCTGTTGGATACTATTATCCTCTATTAAAAGATTTTACTTAGAAAAACGGTGACTCTAACATTATATAGCCTAAACACACATATAATTTTTAAGACTATTAAGAAAGAGATGTGAGTATCACTGGAAGCAACTTGTGTATTTCGAAGCTCAAAATAAACAGAGATGATCATCAATAAACATAAGGAAAACTGAGGGAAAATATAACAACTTCTTTGAAATAATGTTGTACACCTAGTGTAAGAAATTTATTAACTAACAATACCAAGTATTTGCTGTCAGGCAGGGTAGCTAAATATAAAGGCCAGAATTTCTGCAAGCTACTTCTTAAAAACAAAAAACAACAACAAAACCCCAACCTTTTCTTATTTCTAAAAAACCCCTCACATTAATTAAGAAATATGAAAAAAGGAGTTCACAATTTTTACATTAGTAGAAGTATTAGACAAGTGTAAACTAAACTTACTGGACTGTTAACACTAGTTCTTAAAATCATGTTCTATACCATAATTTTACTTACTGTTAGTTTTAACCTGATTAACCATAAAAATGTGCTAATTTCTAGCAAAGTTACAATTTTGCATTAGACAGAAAACATTTTTTTTTGTTTGCCAGATACTGATGGAATTTTACAGCCATTTTTTGTTTAATAAGCTAGAATTAAATTTATTCCAAACCCCCCAAAATTAAAAATTCCTTGTAGGTTTAACAGAGGCAAGATTTTCTTTAACTTTCAAAAACAACTAGTGACTTCTGGAGTCTCTCATTCCTATCGATAATCTAATTCTTATCTCTAATCTTCCCAGGTCACAATTACAGGCATGATAAAAGTTTAAAATAATACTTTTAACATGAAGAACACATAGATATGTTATCTTACCTGTCTCTTGTTGCTTTTGCAAGTTTGTCTTCTGACTTCTTGTCATGAGTCTCTAAACCCAGCATGAAACTACCCCTTCCAAGCTGAGCTTCTGACTGTTCTAATTTTTCAGACAAATCAAAGACTTGGCCAGTGGTATAGTCAGCATTCTTAGGAGAAAGAAAGGAATAAATATTCTGAATTTAAGCTATTAATTCAAGCATTTATACACAAAATAAATCAAATCTCAGGAAAGTTTTTGAAAGTGTAGTGCTGCATATTTTAATCTATATCTGCAATTGAAGTGATATAAAACATGAGTGGTGGTTAAAAGAACTGAAGCTGAACATCTGACAAATGCTCAGTACCTAAAGCCTGAATTGGGTTCTTTTTATTACTTTCAACCCATGCCCCAAGTTATGTAGAAGTAAGTAAAACTCAGTTGGTTTTGACTAAGAGAAAAAAAACTGGCTTCTGCAGAGGGAAGGTTTAGATGTTCAGCTGTAACACTGAAGGTGTACCTGCAGTATTTCTATTGTAACCTACTTTCAACAGTTCCAGTGTTTTTGTTTTTTTTTTAAATTACTTATTAAACACCATTATTCATTGCAGTGCTCTACAGAGATACAAGGTAAAAAAGTATTTAAGACAAAATCTAAATGTATAGAGAGAACTCAGTAAAATTAAACATGTTATTCCCACCTTCTACTTTTATAGAGCTGATATGAGGAATATTTCAGTATTTATGATTAGGAAAATCTTCCCTTGTTTTATCTGACAGATTCTTAATATGGGGTCTGTATCTATTGGTGTGCTATTAAGCATTTTACAGCAGAGGGCCTGGCTTTCAGACTCATGAATGAATCAATGCACACAACTGTGGTACTTACAGTAAGCAAACTAGAAGAACTGAGAGTGTTCACCCAGTACTTGTTCCACAACAGCTCAAGCAATTTACGATCCAAAGATGATTTAAAGTATGAGACTTCTAAAGCATAATACCTTTAAAAACAAACATGCAAACAAAATAAGTGTCCATCTAAATATGTCTTGCTTGATTATCACACCTGAAGTACATGCAATTTAAAAAATCCTTATTGATGGCAAATACCTTCAAAAATTCAAAGCACTTAAGGTTACTCCCAGTTTCAATTCTCTGTATGATTTTCTCTAAGTAATTAATATATAGATTTAATACATAATCCCCATACATACTGCTGTGTTCTGTTAAATAAGTTTTTAAGAGTGTTTTATTTATTCATTATCTTAACAACCTATTCCATGATTGGGTTCTTCAACACTGTAATAACTAACAGATGATTATAGTTTTGCATGTATCACTTCTAATTTCTTGAGGAATGCTTGGTAGTAGTAAATATTACAAACAGGCAAAAAATCTTACATTCTACCATGCCTATTTTGAAAGCCAAGCTTTAGTGGTGTTACAAATTAACACTCCCAGTAATGCAAGAAAAGGAGCTGCACAGCACTTGCCCCTACTCAGAAGAGGAGTGGGATCACTGCCTCCCCAGTCCTGCTGATCAATCAACATCTGACCCTTTCCTCCCTGCCCCAACAATGCATCACTACTTAAAAGTGTTCAGAAATCAACTGCTGAAGCTTTTAACCAGGTTCATCTTCATCTTTGCAGAGTTCTCCTTTAAAATATCTCCTGATAAATGCCAGTAACACTTTTCTCACAAAAACAGAGCACTAAAGCCACAGTGAACTTCAAGATTTGAAACATTACAAGAAAATTAACTTTTCCATACTGAATCACTAACCTAAACACACAAAAATAATAAAGTTAGTAGTTTTTTTGTTACTTACTGTTTACAATGTACACCGAAATCTTCTATTTTATTGAGTGGAATAGTTTGGTATTCAGAGGGACCTTCATCTGGAGGTTTATAGCCCTAAAAATTTAACAAATGGCAAAGATGACACAGTAATTATGGGGCTTTTCAAAATGCCTAAACCTTACAAAAATTCTAGTTTATGCAATTCTAGATTGTTTTTGTCTAGAGAAAATGACATTTCCCCTGGTAGCCTGAAATTCAGAATTTTCTTGGACCTCAGGTTTACTTTTGGCCTTCCTAGCTGTACTAGTCATTACATTTGCAGGCTTATCAAAAGCAAACTAGTGGCCATACTTAAGTTTTTTCAAATGAGCAACACGGCAAGCTATGATTAGATCATTTCTTAGATCAAAGAAAGGGCAAGCTTCTTCTTAGACAGTATTTCTCTACCTGTTCTTGGAAATTTTGATGGAAGATTTGAGAAGAGGGAAGAAACATCCATGTATATGCCTTAGAGATACCTAAAACTTTCAGTTACTTGTTTAGCCAAGATGGTGCCATTCACAGCTACTGACTAAGCAAGAACTGCCTGCAGTGCACTGTGAGAATTCCCTAAAAATATGCTTCTCATGTGCATTTTCCAGATGTGATTTGGTTTTCAGGTACAGGATTCTTCTCCCTGTTCAAAATTCTCAAAGTATTATGAAGTGGTTTTGCCCACAGAAGTGAATATTCTCCAGAATCACAAACTGGTCTAAGACCTCTCATGTTTTTGTCAACACGAAAATAATGCATGGACCTCTCACAAACATTTTTGTTAATTAAAAAAATTAATTTTTATTAAACAATTAATTTTGGTAATTTTTTTTTACTGGATGGTTGTCTGAAGTTCTTGATGATTCACTAATAACTGGGTATTTAAAAGACATACCTGAATTTTATTGGATTGAAATTAAATAGCACAGCCAGAAGTATTCATGAGAGGATGCATTTGGAGACCTAGATCTCCAATACTGATGTGATTTTTTAGTTTTAAGCCTAACCCATATTGTTTAATTAACTTTTTTGTACATTAGTTTGTGAAGATTTATAATATTTATTTAAAAAATTTAAGTATATAGTTTTGATAAAACTATTTAGATAGTTTTCCAAAATGAAAAGCAAACTACAACATATTAAACATGCTATTACCTTTTTGTTTTAGGGCTAAAAATAAACAGAAGAACTAACATAAAGCAAATTTGATGAATGCTACCTACAACTACATCCATTAAAAACCAGCTACATAATTTTGAGACAGCTCCACAATCTGGACAGTGTAATTCATTTAACACTGCCAAAACTCAATGAAAACCAAACTAGAAGTCAGCCTTTATAAATGTAATCAATATCCAAAGGCATGCAGTAACCAGTGTATGGGCACATCTTCCTTTGGAATGAACATTCAGTATAGCACAGCAGACCAAACTCAGACAATCATTTAAAGACACGTCAGTGTTCACACATTAGATAATTTTAGATAATTTTAACTATTTACCTTAGGATACGTCCTAAAAGCTCCAAGATTTACTTTTCCTGCAGATATTGTTCTTGTTGGATCAATCTGTAGAAATACAGGCAATACTCTTTACATACGTTTTACAATTACATAGTAATTTTATTTCAGAAATGTAATTCATGCAAATTGTATTAGTTCTGTTGTAAACAGTACTTTTTCTGTTGGTATGAGACTCTAAAAAGATGGGAGTATCAATAGCCTTCAGTGGATTATTTTTTCAAACTCATTTTCCTTATTTTCTAAATACTTAAAACCTCTTATGTTTAAGAACTATACCATAACTGAAACAATGCAGTGAAAATGGTCTAGGCAAGCAACACTACTGGCCAGCAAAGTAGGAGTGGCACCAGTTTAAAGTGTGGATCTAACACCTCCATCACACGAAGTACACACTCCTAAAATGCTAACAGACTAAGAAAATGCTAAGAAATCCAAAAATTATTCCCTTCAACATGATTTGCTATGCAGGGTAATCACTCCCCAGCCAGTACTTACAACCACTGCTACGAAGGGTTCCTGAAATTGCTGATTAAGCATCTGGGTACTGACGTCGATCCCCGAGAGCCAGCAGCCGTAGCCGGGGTGACTGTGGTACCAGCCGATGGCGTTTTCCAGGCGTCCGACCTAAGAAACAAGGGAAGGGAAATAGCCCCAGCGCTCAGCTCCATTCCCAAAGCACCGGCTGCCCTCCAGCGGCACTTCCAGCACAATGCAAGGCACGGCGGGATAAACAGGAATTTCCACTCCTCTTAAAATATTCCCTAGAAATCGTACAATGAGTAGTACTGACTGGCATTCTCTGCTACAGTTGCTGCCACAGAACAGAGGCCTGCAAGGAGCCTGGAGCTCCTGCTTCAGTCATAGCTGAAGTACAGAAGAGGTTCCACACAGCTGGATGGTGAGCTGCAGCTCCTCAGCAGGGCTGAGAAATTTCTTAGGGATATAACACAAGTATATCTAATCTCATGCAAGGTAGGGAACATCAGTAGAGAATTAATTATTTAGTATGGTAACATATCTCACAGGTATATACTTTTAGATTAATGGTAGGTTTAAAAAATAACTTCAAAGGCATGCTTTCAAACACCAGAAGCAATAGAAATGATTGCCTGGAGACAGATTTAAAAGCCAAAAGATGAACTTTGGACAACTTTTTATCAGATAAAACCTCAAATTAGGAGTTTCCAAATAATACACCTGGCTATCTCTAAAAATACTGGAAAAGAAAGGAGCAAAGCCAAAAAACCCCAGGAGAATATACACCCATTGAACTTAAATTTTGTAATCCTCTCTCAGGAATTGTTTACTGGCTGCCCCAGTAACAATGAGACAGAACACACAAACTGTCTATTTTTTAACTGATGAAGAATATTTATATTTTCTTTAAGACTGTCATGAGAGAGACCAACAAAACACTAAAGAATGAGTATTATTTTTCAAAGCCAAATAATACATTTGAAATACATTAAGACCAGATCCTGTCCATTGAGAATCGAGTAACTGGAACAGCAGCATCTATAAAGCATATATATCCCCTCTATAAAGGGGGATATATTAACTAGCAACCTAATGATAAAAAGAGCTATTCCAGGAACAAGTGCTTGCCAAAATCAAATATGAAACAGCCAGCATGAAAACTCTGCCAGTGCACCAGGAAAGCTGAGTTATTTTATTTGCACACAAGCTCGGTTTCAAAATTGTGAAACCAACTACAGACAAAACTGAACAACAAAAAGAATGGGAAAAAAACATTTCCTATCACATAAGAACTCCTACAGAAACCTGGACTGTTTTAAACATACGACAAGCTGTTTAAAATTTTATGCTATATATTTACCATGTTGAAATTCAGTATTTCTACTTAAGAATGGGATTCTATGAATATATCTTTATTTAAAGATAATATGACTGTATGACTGTATCTTTAGGCAAAAACATCTCTTCAAGTTACTTTTTGCAACAAGAGTATTAGGATCACGACGTTGTTTTCAGATAAAGCAAACTAGATTAAATGAATTATTTCTACATTTTCTTTCAGGGATTAATTATTAAAAAAAGTCCCAGAACTTAATTATTTCTGTATTATATTTACTCTTTGTTGATGTTACGATTCAGCCTAATGCACGTCCATTTCAATATCTTCAACTCTATGTATAAAAATATAAAAATACAACTCTCCAAAATAACCCAAATATTCCTCTGTTATACCTACTTAGTACGTAAGTGGCTTATAATTTTAGCTGGTTTAAAAATCAGTGGGTCAACTGTGTATCAAAACTGTTTGAGCCTGGAGAGTTAAGGTTATTTCAACTCTTATTTCTAGTTTAGAATTGTCCTGAATTGGAAGAAGCACATCAGCAAGTGCTCTGATGTGCTGTGCTGGTTTTCAGATCAGCCACAGAGCAAAGCTGTATTTCTGTTATCCTTCTGCACATGAGAACTTCACTGTATAGGCAGTTTTAATGTGACATGGATCTCTGAATAGAAAATGACAAAGATGGGAAACAGACAAGCGATCCAAATGATAAATATGAATAATTAAGTTGCACTAAAACTTACTTATTCCTTCATTGGCATTTTCTTCACAAATATGTCTTTTTTTATGGAAAAGAGCAGCATACTACACACTAAGACCTCAGAAGAAGGTAAGAATAAATGTCGTAATTCTGATCTACAAATACTAAGTATGTCCAATGAACACACATATTTAATTTTGCATACTGTTTTTAGAAAGAAGTATCAGTTATTTTAGAAACACACTGTCTCACACAGCCAGCAGCCCCAATCATTAAAATACTTCCTCAGCAATGAAAATAATTTACACGGGGAAGGAGAATGCACTACTTTTCACAGAACCTTTAAGGTTGGAAAAGACCTCCATGATCATTGTGTCCAACCTTTGATGACCTACTGTAAGTCAGGGAAATATGGACGTGAAAATGTTTATAGGGCCCTGCGTTCCGTGCTGCTGACATAGTTCTCACTGTCATGTTTGAGCAGAGACAGGACAATTGGGCAGGCACTTCATCACTGGGGGAGGGAGGAAGCCTGCAATCCCCCAGGTATGTTCCTGTAGCTCACAAGGATCTCCACGTGGGGATCAGACACCCCCTACCACCTCTCCTTACCTGCTTGGCGTTCTCGATGTAGGCAGCCATGTACTCGTAGGCGGCGGCCTGCGCGTTGACGCGGGTCTCGGTGCCCTCCACGGGCAGGGCGAAGCTGTCCATGATGATCATGGTCTCCCCGTCCACCTTGCCCAGCATGAGCCCCATCACCTCCAGGTTGCCGCCGGACCTGGCGTGCATCACCATCTTCAGCAGCGCCAGCGCAGAGATCTTGCAGTACTTGAAGTAATGGTGGCTGCAACAACGCAGAGGCCGGGAACGGAAGGCAGAGCCATCAATCAGAGCCGGCCGGTCCTCACCGCCCGCCCGCCCGCCCGGCCGCTCCGCCGGCCCGCTCCCACTCACTCCTTGGTCCAGGGCTTGGCCGCCAGGATCTCCTGCTGCTGCTTGCGGTCGTACTTGTAGATCTCGTCGATGCTCTGCGCCTCCTGCATGTTGTTCGCCAGCTCCCACGTCTTCTGCGCCATCCCGCTCCCGGAGGCGCCGCTTCCCGCCGCCGCCATCGCCCCGATACCGGCCCCGACCCCACTCGCGGCCGCGTACCGCCGCACCGGGCCGCCGGCGGAACCAAACGTAGGGCGGGGGGGCGGGCCGAGAGTGGTACGGTCCGCGCAGGCCCGGGGCGGGCGGGGCTGGGGCCCCCGNTCTGCACATGAGAACTTCACTGTATAGGCAGTTTTAATGTGACATGGATCTCTGAATAGAAAATGACAAAGATGGGAAACAGACAAGCGATCCAAATGATAAATATGAATAATTAAGTTGCACTAAAACTTACTTATTCCTTCATTGGCATTTTCTTCACAAATATGTCTTTTTTTATGGAAAAGAGCAGCATACTACACACTAAGACCTCAGAAGAAGGTAAGAATAAATGTCGTAATTCTGATCTACAAATACTAAGTATGTCCAATGAACACACATATTTAATTTTGCATACTGTTTTTAGAAAGAAGTATCAGTTATTTTAGAAACACACTGTCTCACACAGCCAGCAGCCCCAATCATTAAAATACTTCCTCAGCAATGAAAATAATTTACACGGGGAAGGAGAATGCACTACTTTTCACAGAACCTTTAAGGTTGGAAAAGACCTCCATGATCATTGTGTCCAACCTTTGATGACCTACTGTAAGTCAGGGAAATATGGACGTGAAAATGTTTATAGGGCCCTGCGTTCCGTGCTGCTGACATAGTTCTCACTGTCATGTTTGAGCAGAGACAGGACAATTGGGCAGGCACTTCATCACTGGGGGAGGGAGGAAGCCTGCAATCCCCCAGGTATGTTCCTGTAGCTCACAAGGATCTCCACGTGGGGATCAGACACCCCCTACCACCTCTCCTTACCTGCTTGGCGTTCTCGATGTAGGCAGCCATGTACTCGTAGGCGGCGGCCTGCGCGTTGACGCGGGTCTCGGTGCCCTCCACGGGCAGGGCGAAGCTGTCCATGATGATCATGGTCTCCCCGTCCACCTTGCCCAGCATGAGCCCCATCACCTCCAGGTTGCCGCCGGACCTGGCGTGCATCACCATCTTCAGCAGCGCCAGCGCAGAGATCTTGCAGTACTTGAAGTAATGGTGGCTGCAACAACGCAGAGGCCGGGAACGGAAGGCAGAGCCATCAATCAGAGCCGGCCGGTCCTCACCGCCCGCCCGCCCGCCCGGCCGCTCCGCCGGCCCGCTCCCACTCACTNCGGGCGGCGCTGGGCCCCCAGCGGCCGCGCTCAGCTCTGCATGCGGCCGGGCCCGACCCGCTCGCCCCGTGAAGCGGCACCGCAGAACCTCGGCCTCGGCCGGGCGGAGGCCTTTCTCGCTATTTATCCATTTATTTATTTACTTATGCTTTTTAAATTGCTGTGTCCAGTTCTGGGCTACTCAGGACGAGGGAGACACAGAATTTCTGGAGGGGGTCCAGCGGAGGGCAACAAAGATGTTTAAGGGACGGGAGCATCTCTTTCATGAGGAAGGGCTGAGGGAGCTGGGCCTGCTCAGCCTCGAGAAAGAGACGACCGATAGGAGTCCTTATCAATGCATACAAGTATCTAAAGTGGGAGGCGTCAAGAGGATGGAGCCAGGCTCTGCTGGGAAGCGCTAAGCAATAGGACAAGAGGCAAGAAAACCGATGCACAGGAAATTTCCCCTGAAGGTGAGGAAGAATTTCGTTACTGTGTAGGTGACCGACCATTGGAACAGACTGCTCAGAAAGGTTGTGGAGTTTCCTTCCCTGGAGATATTCAAGAACCGTCTGGGTGCAATCCTATGCCATGTGCTCTAGGGTGACCCTGCTTGAGCAGGTTGGAGCGGGTGACCCGCGGGGGTCCTTTCCAGCCTGCCCTCCTCTGGGACGCCGGGAAGCCCGCCCGCCGCCGCCGCCTGCCCTCCCGCTCCCTTTCCCCGCCCGGGAGGAGGGGGCCAGGTCGCACCGCCCTCCGGGGCAGCGGGGGGCGCTGCGCGGCACCGCCTGCCGGGTTCCGGGGCGGCGGTAACGCGCGGGGCGCGGACGGAGCCGCGGCCGCCGGGACCGGTGAGCGGGCGGCGGGGGCGGCGCGGCGCCCGGCGACCCTCCTCACCGCCCCGCCGGGCGCTTCCATCGCCCGCATCGCTCACAGCCCGGAGCGGGCGGCGGCGGGAGCGAGGGGGTTCGCTGGGCAGCGGGACGGGCAGCGGAACGGGCTCCGGGGCGGGACGGGACAGGGGCGCGCCCGGGGCGTACCGCCGAGTCTGGGGGTCCCTGCGGGGGCGACAGGGCTCGGCTGGGCTCGTCCCAGCCCTCCGGTGGGGCCGCTTGTTGTGCGGCCGTTGCCTGACAACGGCGCCGCGATCCGGAAAGGGGCCGAGCCCCGAGTGCCGCATCCCCGCCCCGCAGCTGCTCCCTCGGGCGCCGGAGTCTCTGGGAATGCCCCAGAGGTGCTGCCAGGGTGGGAAGGAGGGAGGTTGGAAGGCGGGCGCTGCAGGCCGGGGAGCGGCGCTTCCCCGAGCCGTCACTCGTGGAGAAATAAACCTCACCTCCCGGGTTTGAAAGTTTTTCAAAATTAGTGTCATTTTGGATCAAATTACATGCTCTGAAAAATAGATAAGCCCTATAGTGGAGGGAAAGTAACTCGCGAAACTTGTTGCTTGGTTGTTCAAAGGATGGATTGCCTTCTCAGTTGCGAAAAAGTCGCGTTGCTCTAGTCAAGAATTTATTATTTGTGAGCGGCCAGACCCTGGAATCTGTGCTTTTTCAGCAGTGACTTTGAAAGAAAAGTACAGGGAGCGTGTCTCTGGCAGTAGCTTATTCCAAGTGCCATTCACAAGGGTGCGGAAGCAGTCAGTACTAATTCCTTAGAAGTTTGGGCTAAACTTTGAACAGTGTTTCTTAATAACACAATTAGCGACAGTTTAACTTGTAAGTACAATTACTAAACGTGGCATATAGTTGCTCTTTCAAAGCATTTCCCTCCTTGCCACCCGTGCTGCAGTTCATGTGGATGGAAATTGCCATTTCGCCAGTGCTCCTGATGATATTTCAATATTATGGTGGCATAAAAGAGACGAAATCTTCTTGCACATGCTAATTTTAAATTGTGTGCGTTTTCCTGAACAATTAGAAGGGGAAGGGAAAGATGGAATGGAATGCAGTAAAATGGAATGCAGTAAACATCGCTTGAGGTGATAAAGTAGCTATACAATATGTAGGTAAATATAGTACATAAAATAAATATGTACATAGATGTTATGGATACCTTGAATAGAGAGACATGCATTATTAACTCTCTTTGGGCATAGATCCAATAAAAATCTCATGTTCAAACTTGACTTACTGTTCTTGAATATCTGTATGCTTTCTATTGCTCGGTATGTTTGCTTAAGTTGAAGTCTACCTAGGTGACTAATTACTCAGAGTTGCTTTTGTGAAAACTCTGAATAAGGAAAAGAGGCTATGGAAATCTAAACTCTTCCTGAAAGAAAGATGGTTTCAGACAGTACTTGAATATATAGCAGCAGTATGTTTAATAGAATTTCACTTTGAATAATGCATTGGTTTGGGAGTGCAAATTATCCAAGATTTAAGTTGCAAGAGCTAATGACAGGCTGATAGATATGTGGTATCAAACCTTTTTTAGAAATACCATTTGCAAAATACTCTGTTTTCCAAAAAAACTAGAAAAATATGTTTACACCTCATAATTTTGAGGGTATATGGATAGATTTTTAAGTGTTTACAGCATATTCTGACTTTCTCTTTGCGCTCTGTACATGCCAATGGAGCGATGTCTTCCAGCTTTGTTTTGAATGCTACTTTTACTAGTAGTTACAAGGATCTAGAAATGCATAAAAAGAATTCAGATGCATTGCTAAACTGAAAATAAATTATTTTGTTCTGAATTGAAGTGATGTTATGGTGTCAGGCTGTGCCTCAGTGTGCTTGTGCAGCCATGGGAGGTCGTTTTGGAGCTGAGTTCCCTGTGACTTTGGTGCTGTCACCTCCGAGATAGTTCACTGCACACCTGGGGGCTATGGTAGCCCTCGTCTCAGAAATGTGTTCTTTCTTTAATTTTATTATGATTAGTCATCATCTCTTCACATGGCACAGTAGATGATAAAATTGGTTAATATTCAGTAGGATATTTGCTTACATGCTGATATATTTTTGGAACTTAACAGTGTATACATCACATTGAATTTGTCACTCTTTTGCTTAGAATAACTAAGACATTTTCCTTTTTTTGGTGTAATATATTCTTTTTGCTTATCTCATAAAGTTTGCACTCATGCATGTTTTAAGATCAACTCAAGTAGAAGGATGTTAGACATAAAATGTCTAGATATTTTTAAGAAGGATTTGACTACTCTTCCAGGCAATTGTGCCGTGTTAAAGGTATGCTGAATCAACAGTGCTGTAGCATTAGTCAGCTTAGTGTTCTCCAAGGCCTGGAGTTGCCAGCTTTCTTCACACCAGTTGGATTGCTTGTGTAGTTCAACTGCAACTGTTTTGTCTTTGGTTTTTAATTTATTATATTGCTCTTTTGAGCAATATGATAGGAGTGCAGAATGCTGGAATATTCATTGTGTTCCTCATGCTATTTAGAAAATACACTGCAAAGACTCCTTTCCTTATGCCAGCTCTCAGAATAAGTTTGGTACCATTCCCATACACTGATTTGGAAGCAGTGTTGGAGTTTATAAATGCTGTTGTAAATAGAATTAGGAAATACAGATGTTGCAGTCAGTGATTGAGCTTTTGGAAAGGCTTCTCACAGTGCCTTCTACATGTGGTAATTTTCCTCTTGATGATTGTGCAGCACAGGGTAGGTGATGAGACTAACTTCTAAATTCTTTTAGTATGACAAGTTGTTTCACCCTTTCGGAACAGTTTTTTTCATTATTGTTATGTAACCTAATAGGCCAAATAAAATTTACCATGCCTGGAAACTTATCCTCTTTCAGATTTCTTTTATCCTTTATCAGTGTGCAAAACTAATGAGATTAAAGATTTAGGACAAATTAGATGGGGGTATTTATTTTTGGCATTGATTTTCCTGTATTACCACTAGGAATTTTAAATGGGTTGGCCTAGTTCTGCCTCTTTTGTAACAATATTATAATTTTATATTATGAATCAAAAAAGAGAAAAAGTTTAAAGGAGTACATTCTAAGGAATACATCAAGCAAATGTATTCTGCAAATTAAGTTAGCATGCAGTTACTTCACTTTATCTTATAGAATTTGTGCATTTTTTGTTTTCATTTTGCTTCTACTGAGAATTTATCCCAGTCTATCTGGACACATTATTTTTATATTTACCTGTGTGCTACCTTATTATCTTTGAGATGGTGGTTTGGGGTTTTTTGTTGCTGTTGTTTTTAAGTTCATCAATTCTCTTCCTGAAACTATTTTCTAATATACCTTTATTATTGGCCTTATGTTTACTTCGTACAATCATATAAAGATATATATTGAATTAGTCTCAAAAAACCTGCTGTCTTAATTTAGGTACTGGATGTGATGGGATTTTTCAGGAACCTGCATAAGCAATCCTTTTGCTTAAGCTGCATGGAGTGATTTGAGAGTCATAATTTTTTTAGTTTTGTGCTTCTTTTAAGCATGGAATATAACTTGAGGGTTTTTTTTTAATCAGTAATCTTGGTTTTGCAAAACTCCTCCTCCAGTGGAGTTGGTGAAAATGCTGGCTGGAGATTAGGATGTGTAGGCTTGTATGCAGTCATTCTTTCTGGTTTTGTCATTCTTTTTCCATTAGTAGTTGCTATGCTTTGCAGTATTTTTAGTTCTGACAGGATTGTTCTAACTCAACTTCGGTACAGTTCCATTGACATGAATTTGATTGACTTTAGTTTTATTATGAGGTTATTGAAAGCAGCAATATACATTAAATTCACAAATCAGGTACTAAAATTTCTGCTTGGAAAGGCCTTTCAGTTAAATATGCAAGGTGCACAACTAATGGAAGAGAGGTAATTAGCTCTTCCTCAGTACATGTACACAGATCAGTGTCTGATTATCAGTTGATGTTTCCCCATATCCCTGATTTTAGGTTTATTGCAGACTTGCAGCTATTCTTATTGCCTCTGCTATTTTAGTGGTACAGGAGGCAGGTGCTGTTGGCTCCAGCTCCAGAAACACTATGCATGTATTTTGTGAGGGTTTTTTTAAAAAAAACATGTTTTGTTTTCAGTAAGCTTGATTATTTTTAAGACTTCTCATGATAGTAAGTTAAGCACAGAATTAGTTCTGTGATTTGGTCCTTTTTTTAGACTGTACATGTATTTTGCACTTTTTGTACTTTTTTTCTAACAATTCCTCCATGCTGTTTACTTTTCTGTGTTTGATTTTATATTTCACTAAGAGTAAGCTTGTGCTAGCAGTCACTGGTAGACTTGCAATTTAAAAAAGCACCCCCCAAACTTCAACCGTGTTAGGAAAAAAGATTAGAGAAGTATCTTCAGTCTTGTAGTCTGGAATATTTGAATTTTCTCTCAGGTGAAACATCAAGTAGTCTCCTCCATGGATGGGTTTCCCAAGTCAGTTGTTTTGTTGACCCAGCAAATATCTTAAGGCTTGTAGTTCTGAGGGAGAAATTTGATGATTTTTAACTGCTGTCTTCAGCAACAGTAATTGAGCTTTAAATTTCTGAGGTTCTAATGTAAATGCCGTGTTCTTTTCTGTAAGCTAGAAATGATGGCGGATGATTTAGAAAAATTTATTGAAGACCAGAAGGCCAAGTTGGCACAAGATAAGGCAGAACTTGAAAATGATCTACCTTACATGGAAATGAGGGTAAGAGTATTAAAGCTTTCCTGAATTTTAATGCTTCCATTGCCAAAGTCTTGACTGAAGTTTGCATTTATGTGCTCTTAAAACTGCATTTGTTGTTAAAGAATGTATTAAAGATTTATCTATTCAAAGTAATTTCCAAGTTGACTACCTCATATCTATATGTAGATTTTTAAAAACCTGTTTGTCACCAGGCATACACAGTAAGACTTGTGTTTTGCAAGTGAGAAAAGTCTTGTACGTAGCTTTTATTACTCCTTCATCCCTCCCTAGGGAAGCTGATTAGCAGGGGTCTCTACACTCCAGAGCTTGGGTGTTGGGGTGAGAATGGAAAGTATAAATATACTCAAAATTTCTGTTCCAAAAACTATGAAATATAAAAGGCAAATAACAATTAAAAAACCCTGTTCTTGTCACAATTTTCCTATTAGTAATTTTGATGTGTTAATCCAGCATTACTTTCAATCTCTGTTCTCCAGTGCTAATAATTACATTACTAATGTTGTTCTTTTATGCGATATTTCCTCTACTTTGGGGTGCATTAAGGCATTTTGTTTTGTTTTCAGAATAAAGAATCAGAGAAGCTTTCTGAAACTAGCAAGATGTTAATCTCCATGGCTAAAGAAAATATACCTCCAAATAGTCAACAGAACTATCCTTTAGGTATAGTATATATTTTTAATATGTCTTCTAGATTTAAGTAGCATTTAATTACCTTTGGCAATTTTTGGAAGGGTATTATTGCTTTGTATCTTTAATCATTAGGATGATCATTGTAATTCAAGTGCATAATAATTCTTCAGTCTTCCAAAAGGCTTGGGATTGTATGGAATTTTTTTTGCAGTTAGGCTTGCTATTCTTTATGATAGGAAAATATGCCAAAAGCTGTCTCTTTCTTCTTGCAAGGTAGTGCCATAAAAAATACCCCAAATGAACCAAACAAAAAAAGAACCCAAAAAACCTGCTTGCCAGTCCTTGGTAGGTGGGTGGAGCAAAATCTTTGAAAGTCTGTCTTTCATCTAGACTTTACTGCAAAAGAGTACATTCCCTGTATATTGTGCCAGGGAAGCAATGCCTCTTGCTTTCAGCCTCTTAAGAGTCCTAGTCCAGCTTGGCTAAGATGCATGCATAACAAATTTTTCTTTTACATAGTGTCTTTCAAACGATCAGGCAATTTAGACTGGTTTTATTGCTTTTGTAATTTTGTTACATTGTAGTCATTTATTGTGGAAGGAAAGAACAAGAAGTTCATTTTGATTGAAATCTTAACCAGGTGAAATGGTTAATTTATTTTGATGTGGGTACCAGCTTAATATCTGTTTTCTTTATATAATTTTTTCTTCTTTTGTCTGTGTTCTTTGTGATGTTTGATTGAAGATGTGTGATAGTGTTATTTTCTTTGTTTTTCTGTTTCTGCAATGTGCCACCTTTCTTTACTTGTCCTACCATCTCCCTTCTGTAGGCACTACTGGTTTTTCTTAGCTACACTTGTGCAGCTCAGGTTTGTCCTGAGAGCTTTAGAGCTTCTGTGTGTCCTATTTCTTGTTGATAATTAACTCTTTTCTTTCATGTGTAGACACTTTGGGTTAGTACCTCGTTAATTTTCATACTGTGCCTTCTGTAATTCTGGTGTAATTCTGCAGCTTCCAGTGGGATGGAGCTTGAGTTTATGAATCTGAGCTGGGTCTTAGCTGCATAAGTAAAAACATGTTTTTATAGGGATGTTGTATAAATTGAACTTCCAGCCACCAGCAAGGCAAGCTCCTCAGAGACCTTTAGAGGAAAACTTCACTTTAAAAGTACTTGACATGGTACTTGAATATTCCTTGCCTCCAGAAGTGATAATGGATAAACTTGGTTAGAGGGCAGCACTTGAATAAGTATCTATCACACATTTTTGGCAGTTTTATTTGGCTCAGCAGGTTATTCCTGGTGTCGATAATTCTTTGCTTAATTGAGGAAACATATGATACAAAAAACAGAACACAAAAGGTAGTATCCCACTGGCTGTGGCAGACCATTACCAAACAGTTAAGCTTTATTAATATTAAAATAGTTCTTTTTTCTTGTTGGGGAGCTATAATAGCATGTCATGTTGTATTTGTTACTGTAAATTTGACCTAACTGATGATACCTGAATATACTGACACAATGAAGTATTCCAGGTAAGGGGCATTCAGGTGATCTTAAGTGAAAACAAAAAGTAGGTATTGCCATATTGTGGTTTAACCCCAGCTGGCAACTGAGCAGAGCCACTTGCTCACTCTGCATCAGCAGGGTGGGGGCAGAGAACTGAGAGAGTGAAAGTGAAAAAACTCATGTGATGAAATAAAAACAGTTTAATAATAGAAAAATAAAAAAGGTAATGAGAAGGAAAATAACAAAGAGAAGGAAATAAAACTCAAGAAGGGCAAGTGATGCAAATGTAAAACAACTGCTCACCACCAGCTGATGCCCAGCTGGTCCTTGAGCCGCAAATCCCACCAATCTCCCTCCTAGTCTTACTGCTGAACATGATGCCATATGGCATGGAATATCCCTGTGGTCTGGGGTCAGCTGTCCCAGCCATGTCCCTTCCCAACTCCTTGTGCATCCCCACCCCCTTGGTGGGTGGGTGGGGTGAGAAGCAGGAAGTGTGAGCCCTGCTCAGCAGTAACTGAGACATCCCTGTGTTGTCAACACTACTTCCAGCACAAATCCATAACACAGCCATATAGCAGCTACTATGAAGAAAATTAACTATCCCAGCCAAACCCAGCACTTTCTATAATAATCATTTGGGTGCTGAAATGGATGGTTGCTGATATTACTGGCTTCCTCTGCTTTAAAGCACTGTAATTTCCTGTGGATTAAATCAGATGGAACTTATTCCTTGGTAGCTACTAAGTATATTCTGTAGTTCTAGCAATAATGTTGAGGTTCAGACTGAAATAAAGTTGCAGTTATTTCTCAATATTGCATATGTGGAAATGTTTATGTAAAAATGCATTTTAAATCTTAACATTTTAAAAAATTATTGTCAGTGTGATTATATGTGGTTACTGGAATGTGAAATGGCAAATAAACACAGCAAATCCAGAATAAACAAAAGTAAAAAAAAATGGTTAAAAGAAGCTATGTCTCATTCTGTCAGAAGAATTCAGACAATATTTGCATGAAATTAGGTTGAATGTATGTTAAATGGAGTGATTTTGCTCTGGAAGGCTCTCCAAGAATAAGATTTTGAAATTGATAGTTTTCAAATATCCCCCAGATCATTACCCATAATTGTTATCTCAGTGCTTTTCTGGTGGCCAAAAAAAGTCCTTTGTAACAAAATTAATTTTAAACCATCTTTTGTTTGAATACTTCACATACCTGAATCAAAGCACTGGAGTCTCACTCCTTTTCTCCTTTTTTTTTTTAATGCTGCATTTCAGTGGCATCTGTGAAATTACTGAATGAATCCTCCAACTTATTAGTTGTTTTTGATCTTTTTCTTGGTTTTCTAGAATTAATGGTAATTAGGCATAAAATAGAAGGCAAGAGCAAGTAGAAGAAACAAACTATTTCTTCTTCTGTATTCTTTTCTGCTTTGTAACCCCTTTTCTCAAGTTTGAAATGGTGCATTTTTTTAAATGGAACTCTCACTTACCTTATGTGCAAAATTAGGAGAAAAAGAACTTGCAGGTTGGAGAAGATCCTGTGCAGATATTGGTTAATAGTTGTACTCTGCAGGCTGTTTCAGAATAGCATAGGAGATATTTAAGGAGGTATTGGGTCCTTTGGTTCTGAATATCAGGCTGACTCCTATTTGCCACTTCTTCCCTGTTACACTGTTTTCCTGGCTCATGAGGATAGAATAAGTCCGAATATATCTTGAGCCAGGCCAAACAAACTACCCTACAATAAATTGGCACTGATTTAAGAGTAAATCTTGAATATCCCTCTCTTCCCTTTTACTTCTTGCTGCTAATTTTGCATAGATCACAAGATGTAGAAATGCTTTTAGAGAAACAATATGAAATAATAAAAATACACACACTCACTCTCTGTTGTAATCTTTGTCACTAGTTGTGTGATTTTTTGGAATTCACTACTCTGTGGAGAATGATGAAAGTGACTAGAGAAATAGGCTTTGGGGTAGAGGATGCTTCTCATAAAGTATTTTGAAATGTATTCTGGGAACAGCAAACAGATTGCATAGCATTATATTTTATTATATTTTAAGAGTGCAGCTGCTAAGAGATAGCAATTTCAGAAAAGTACTAATGTGTTTTGGGTCTACAACAATTAAAAACACTGAGGTAGAAAGAAAAATTATTATTACTTTTATCATTGATCAGATTTCCTCTAGTTGTGTAGGAGCAAACAAATTCTTCACATGCTAAACAAATAGCTTGTTGCTTTTTTTTGGAAATATGTTTCCTGTTGTGTGGTAAACAGCTTAAAATATCAGAATAACTTAGAAGCTCACATGTCAATGGAGATATCTTTGGGAACATACATTGACAAAAGAATTATGTACAATATTAAAATAAATTCAGCTTATGTTGCTTTTTTTTTTTTTTTGTAATAGGAAGAAAAAGTCAAAGGATGAGAGGAAAACTATCCAAATATCAGTCTATTTTTCTATGCTTTTCACCCAACTACTTATACAGAGAAGGTGTTTATTTTTCAGCTGTTGTGTAATTACTGGTTGTATGGTTAATTATTCTTTTATTGCTTGTGTCTAATAAAAATCCAGATGTAGCTTTTGCTTTGTATTGATGCAAAATAGTAAATAATGCTATTTAATGATGTTAAACTTTCAGGTGACTATGGCTTGAGTTTACCTCTTGGAGAAGAATATGAACGAAAAAAACATAAACTCAAAGAGGAACTTCGACAAGATTACAGGCGATATCTTTCTCAGGTAAAGCTGCTTGTCTGGTTGCTTGACTTTAGTGAGTCTCTTAAAATTATTCTCTCATTTAATTGAATGAAAATTAGTATCTGTAGAAAAATTTTTATGGAGGCATTTATTATGACCAAGGGATGATTTTGAAGACTTGAATGAAAGTAATTTCAAAATGTTTTGTTTTTATATTTTAGGCTTCTACAGATCTCATCACCATGTGACTACATACTATTTAATAGTACACTTCTTTCTGAATATTTTATTTCTTTGTTTTTGCTTTTTCCTTGTTTTTTTTCTTAAGAATTTAAAAGCTGTTACTTCCTGGAGTACTTATGTATTCTATGGTCTGTAATTGGGGTAAGAATATCCCTGTATTTAGTGTGACTCTATTTGACAGCTTCTCTTCAATTTTAGAAAGAAAAACCTTTGATGTTCTGCTTAATATGATTTACTAAATGTCACAGTAAATTTAAAATTGAAATGATATGTATGAAATGTCATCATCTTGGAAATGTTCTATAGCTGCATGAATCAGAAAAAAATAAGGAACCAAATAATTTCTGTTTTATGAAAATACTACTTACCAGTGTCTTTAGTTCTTAAAATGAGTGAATGGATTTGCTTTAAGAAAGGAAGTATTTTTTGTTAAGTCAAAGTATTTTTGACTCAAAGACTGCTTTTGAATCCTTTTGGTTTTTAGGGTATTTCACAGGCAAAAAGAAAGGTAGGGTGCCTTCAATATTATTTTCTTTTCTTTCAAATTAGTTGCTTTTTGCTTTCTTTGAAAACTTTATTCTCTTGGAATTGAAAAAATCTTTTATTTGTGCTTTGTGCATTTATGCATGCTGTGGTGATTAGTTGTGACTAACAGCATTGCTTGCTTTCTGCAAAATGATTACTTACTTACATTATTTTCCATTCCTAAGTTTTTAAAACATTTGTTGATTTCCTTTTCCCTATGCATTTGCCATTGTTGCTGTCTAAAGCTGGCTCTACAGTAGTTTTTATTTTAGTAGGCATTTGCTTCAAGGATTATCAGTTGTGTAGATAGTAAGAGTTCAGATTTATTTTTCTTGGTATACATACCTTATAAAGCTAGAATAAAACAGGAACTTATATAAATATTAAATACATCATCGCAGCCAGAGTCAGGGCTTTTTTCTTCCCTGTCTCTATGAAATCTCATCAGTGCTGCTTAGGGGAGCAGTAGAGCCAGTTATTTAGCACCTACTGACCAGAATGCAAGAATACAAACGAGCATTATGAAGAAAGAAATAACCTCTGATGTTACTTTTACAAACTTTGTTTAATTAATTTTAATTTTAAAAATATATTTATACTTTAATGTATCTATAACTTTGAAATTTAATGCTCTCCATCCAAATTGTTCCGATTGAGCAACATCAGTAAAGGACCAGGAGGTAATGTGGTAGAAGCACAGTCTCCTGTTTTTTCTGGGGTTTTGAATAATATGCATATGATACACATTGGCTATATTAACAATAGCAACAGCAGAATAAACTGCCTTCTTAAAAATCATCCTTACATAATTTTTGCTTCTTGTTTAATTTAAAACTCCAGATTATTTTCAAAGTTAGAATATCGTGTTAAAACTTAATGTTTCATAATTATAATCAAAGCACCCAAATACTATAATTTTTGCATTAACTTCTAGTGTTCTATTCTCAATTGTTTTACAAATTTAGGTTTACAAGGCGTTTTTGTTTGTATGTTTGGTCTAGTACATTTTAGCTATATTAAGCTGATAAGGACTGAGGAAGAACTAAGATAGCAATCTCTAATTTCTTTTTCCCACCTAAAGAGAACTGGCGGAACTTCTAGCAGTTCTCACAGCGATAATTTTTTTGTTAATAACTTGTTTAGTCTTGTTTATGTAGAAAAATGCAGCTTCCATATCGGGTTCTGATTTTGGAAAAAATGTTTTTAAGATCAGGGGTAATCTCTAGAGATGTCTACAAAATGCATGCAAAGAATTACTTAATAATGGTGATTACAAATTATTTACTTTTTCTAGTAGAAATAACTTGGTTTTCCATATAAATCTAGTTGTCTTGGTGCTTGAATATTTTTGCATGATTATTAAATCCCTTAAATCTTTTAATGTCTAGTTTGAAATATCATTTATAATGATACGGGTTTGTACTGGAACAAGTAGAGCTCTTACTTCTTGACATCCCCTAAGCATTTAGGCCACATTGCAACATAGATAATGAAAGAAAAGAATTCTAGTGAAATACTGTATCTTGCCATTCCCCTCTTCAGCCCATGACACACAAATAGATAACCTTTTTATTAAAAATAACCAGATTTATAAAACATATGATTGACTGGGATTAGCTTGGAGATACTTTTAATAAAGGAGTGATGTATGACAAATCCTTTAGACTTGGAGTCTAAAGACCTGCATCATCACAGGTGTTTGGTTTGAAGGGCAGGTACTTTGACTTGCTGCACAGCCCAGGTCCCAAGCTGTAGCCCAGGGATCTATGTGGAGTAACTATATACTGGTGCTGAGGGGAACTTCTGCTCTGAAAGTGACTGATGGTCCATAAGGAATTAAAGATTTGGTGGTGGGTCATTATCCTGAAAAATTTGAGTACTGCTGGTATGGAAAACATTGTTGAGATAGAGGTGTGCTACTGCTAGCATGAATTCCATCTGTTAAAATAAGAGTCTTTCTGCTATTAGAAAAAGCAATTTTTCATCTTGAGTAAGGAAGTGTCTTGGAAGATTCCTCTTATGTTTGTACAGACACTTGTGCTTGTGCTACAGAAGAACTGAGTGGGGCTTCTTTGAATAAAAATAGAGTTTTTTAATATAGAGACTAACTTACATAATACTGGAAATAGAGTAATGTGGAAGAAGTGACAGTTTCAAACCCAAGCTTAAAACTTGATAAAGACATTTATTTCCTGCATTCCTTTACTTCACTTCATTCATGTGTTCCAAGAACATTCCTACATTTTCAGAATGTGAAGGTTGTCTTCAGTCTTTTTTTCATCAAATTGCTCAAATGAATTCAGAAAATGTAATACCTAACAACTCTTTAATGAGTAAGATTTGATATTTTAAAGTGTATAAGTGTATTGAATGATTTTAATTTTTTTTTAATGTAGAAAAATCATCTGACTACTGGTGAAGTAGATCCATATACTCAGGGGTTATCTCTTCCTATTGATGAGCGAAGATCTGCCAAGGTAAATATATGAAGGAAATTAAGTAAATGGAGCATAATTTGAAGATGTACCTGGGTGTTGAAACTGTTACGGAAAAAAATATTTCCACTTAAATTTTTTTGTTTGGTTGGGTTTTTTTCTTTTCTTAATGAATGTTTTTGGAGGTGGTAATTAGTAATAATTTTCAGAAAAGTCTGTTCCTTCAATTTTGGTTTTTTTTTTAATTTTTAATCCTAGGTTACCTATATTCTTAAGTTTTAGATATTTGGTTTGTATTATGTAGATATAATTCTATACTGATACTAGTTTGAGGTTTGCTACCTCTGATCCACACATTTAGAGCACTTGATCTGTTCAAAACCTCTAGTGGTTGTGCTTGGGTTTTGTTCAGAAATCACTATTGATCTGATCTCCTGCCCTCACTCTGTTGGCCTTATAGTTACAGTTTCTTTCTTGTGTTTGCTTGTAAGTTGATCCATGAAGTTGAATCAGCAGAAACATTGTAATTTATCAATAAGTTATCAGTATTTTTTCTGACAAACGCCACTGGTTTGTTGGTAAGATTGGTCGTAGCACAGCAGAGATTCAAGGCAACAAGATAATGTTGCTGGAGGAGGAGCAGACATCGCACTCCTGGGGGTTTTGATTTTGTTTTTAACCTTTGCTGCCTTCAGTTTTCACTGTTGATCTGTGTTTGGGGCTGTGCTGTCACTGCAATCTGGTGCAAGACTTCTGCTATGGCATGGGTTGGCCTTGCCCTTGTACTTAAAGTTTCTTCTGCTCTTGGTTTGGCTGTAGGAGGAGCCAGGTGAGAACTCAAAATTGCTTTTATGAAAAAGCCCTAAACTCCAAGTTATACAAGTGTAAAAAGGAGGCAGCAAGAATGAAGCACCCCAGAAGGGGGAAAGGACTCCTCAGGGGCAGCATGCACTTGTATTGAGTTTATATTAGTTTCAGGTTCTCATGAGCTTTGTATTAGCCCTTGCAAGTATGTGTGCTGAAATGGTGAAAAATAAAGTATGTTTGATTCATTTTGTGAAAATTAAAGATGTATTTGTTCTGGAAACATGTGTTATCATTGATGGGTTTATATTATATCAGCTCTGTGCAGTTGTGTTGTATCCTTTTTACCCATCTATTTGTTGCTCTTGCAGAGCCTAAAAGCTGCCAGGAGATGTCACACTGCTCCCTGTTAATCAGTTGGCCTCTGGGCAGAATAATGAGAGGTTAACATTTGCATTTTGGTTTCCTTTATTAGGTCAAATGTGCAGTCACATAGCATATTGAATTTTCTGCTGAGTGTTTTGCCACCTGTTAAAGACAGTGCAAATTTCATAGCTATCTGCATGCTTTATATTGTCACTGTAGAAAACCTGTAGAAAGCTAGTTTTTTTTTTAAACCCCAAAAAATGAAACTGTTTTGGAGAGGATTAGTCTAATCTGCAAAAGTTTTAGTAATCTGGTATTTACGTGGTGATGGAGGTATAAATTACTTTCGAATTTTGAAATTTGTTCATGGGAAAGTAAATTTATGTGTAATGCTCAGATTTTTAAAATACTTTTGCTTTTTTTATGCAAAAATGGTGCAATTGGAAAGAGCCTGATTCATAACACTGTAGTATAATTCTCTTTTTTCCTTTATATGATTGTTGGAATGAGGTGGTATAAGAGACACTCCATGCTCTAAATAGGGACTAATATAAAGAAATAATACAAATTAGAGTTTGCTTTATCTGGAGACTTGTATTTCATATTATATTATTAGGCTGTTGATGTACAATTTATGTATATTTTTAGACGTATGAAAGCTGATTATAAATGATGTTATGTTGCAAAAGCAACTAGGACAACAAGCATAGATCCTATTTTTCTTGGTATTCCTTGCATTCTTTGCACTTTGGACTTTTTGCAGTCAGTTTAACTGCTTGTTTGAATTTGACAGTTCAAATTGTAATTGATACATCTTGT
This sequence comes from Toxostoma redivivum, assembly GCA_013397375.1. Lineage (NCBI taxonomy): Eukaryota > Metazoa > Chordata > Aves > Passeriformes > Mimidae > Toxostoma > Toxostoma redivivum. The sequence goes on along the minus strand of VXBI01008041.1, from coordinate 232,490 downwards.
CTACACTTGTATTTGTCATCCTGTTTTAATTGTGAGGGGGCAAGTCACAACTAACCTTAACACAAAGAAAGAAATTGTATATTTGAAAATCAGTTGTAAATATATTCAGATTGGAAATTAGAAGGTGATTCCTAACTGTCGGAGCAAGGCCTTGGTAGATTTTGGAATAGGCTTACCAGGAGGAAACCCACCTGGTTTTAAAGATGGACCTTCATACACGGTAGTGTCTCTAGGAATTAGGCTTTGTGCCCAAGAAACTGACTTCTGCTTAGAGATTTCAGATAGGAGAAAGTGCTATGCTAAGAGAAAATGAACTGTAACCTCAAAGTAATTCAAGCCTTGTACGTCACAAAGAATGTGAAGTGGGGGGCAAATACAGTTTGCATTTATTCATTTAGTACTGCAGTTCATGTGAAGTTACAAAGCTACTAAAAATGCAAAATTATGATGGCCTTTTCAATGCCTATTTTAGGAGAGATTACGGCTTGAAAGAAACAAGGAGTACAATCAATATCTCAGGGATAAAGAAGAATGGAATGAAAGGCTAAGGAAATTAGGGAAGAAAAACAGAGAGGTAATACAGTTTTACAGTCTCATCGTTGTCTCAGACATACAAAGTAAGACAAAATACACAAATAATGTTGTTCAATTCGGCTGCATTTTTATTAATGCATCTAAGCAAGTCCTGGTTATGACTCATATGGTGCAGTTCCTGATTCCTGCTTCCATCATGTCTGTCTGGTAGAAAGATGATTTCATTCTGAAGCAAATCCCTGGGTTGTTTTGATGATGGAAGTGATATTAAAAAAAGCTGTCTATTTGAACAAAATGTTGAGCTCCATATAGTGTTTGTTAGCTTTTGTTTGTAGATGCTTTTTTCCTCTGTCTTCTAGAAAGCCAGGCAAGTGTAGCAGCCATATAGTATATAGAGCTGTGAATAAAAACCAAAAAGTCTTTACTGCAGAAAGTGAACTAGACATAGTCTAGTCCATTTCTGAGCTGAGGCCTTTGATTTGTATGGCAGGGAGCAGCTGGGAACACACC
>VXBI01008041.1:163881-231375 GCA_013397375.1 Toxostoma redivivum | reverse complement strand
CAGGGGTGAAAGTGAGACATAGTGTAGGTTGAGTTAAAAGACAGTTTAATAGGTAAAGCAAAAGCTGCTCACACAAGCAAAGCAAACCAAGGAATTAATTCACTTCCCCTGGGCAGGCAGGTGTTCAGCCATCCTCAGGAAATCTGGGCTCTGTCACATGCAACTGTGACTTTGCAAGACAAATGCCATATTCAGAATGTCCCCCTTTCTTCATTTTGAGTGAGGATATCCCTTTGGTCAGTTGGGATCCTTTACCCTGGTTGTGTCCCTTCCCAGCTTCCCATGTTCCTGCAGCCACCTTGCTAGTGAGGCAGTGTAAGAAGCAGAAAAGCTCTTGACACTGTATTAGTTTTATTCAGTAGGAATTAAATTATCCCTGTGTTATCAACACTGTTTTCATCACAAATCTAAAATATAGCCTCATACAGGCTACTGTGAAGAAATTTGTCCCAAACAAAACTAGTGCAACAGCCAGTGGGATTTTTAGGTCTGATTAGCATTGTTGTGAGACTCTTTGTTGAAATAATCTGGAAGCAATATTTTGATCTGTAAAATCTTTTTGATTTTAAAATCTTGTCTAGAATAGGTAAATTTTCTTTTTAAAATATTTTTTGCCTCAGTTTAATGATGGACTGTAATAATATGGGACTCTTGTCTAGTGAAAGTTTGATTTAAGACGTCCTTCCACTTCTTTTTAGTAGGGAAATTCTAAAGTGTACAGTAGTGTGAGAGCTAGGTCATTCTATGAAAGACCTTGTATTTGTACCCAAAACAGCTGGAAGTTTATTGTCTTCCTTACAAAAGTTGGCAAGTGCAAATCCCTCTGTATTTGTAATTTCTGTCTAGAAGCATGTTTCTTGTCTGTCTCTAGAAAGATTGTTTTCTTACGAGAAACATCTTTTCTTTCAAGTGCACTGGAGTGTCATACAGTTGAAAACTTTTAATCTGTGAAGGCATCTATAAGGCAGCATTCAGGCTTCCTTCAGATGTTGGAATTCAATATCTAATTGTTACTTCCTTCTTCAAAGTTTGGAATGCTACAGAGCAGTGATCACTAGGAAACAGTGGCAAAAATGTAGCTTACTTTTGTGCAACAGAGTCTATAGATCTCTAAAATTTTTCTACGTGTTTGGGCACTTAGGTTTCCTAAGATGTCCTACCTAATGAAATCTATTTAGGGACTCAAGGATTTTTCTTTTTCTTTCTCATCAATTGGACCTTTAAGTTGTGTTTTTATTATTCTTGTGTAGAAACGATTTTACTGTCAGAAAAGAACAAACAGAAAAAAATGGTCAGGATTTGTTGAGGTTATGCCATCTCTGAGGGGTATTTAACTTGGGGTGAGAGTCAAATTACATATATGACCCTCAAAATGTGATCCAACAGTTTAGATAGTCATAGGATAAATCCTGCTCCGAGTAGTGTTACCTTCACAGTTTCGATTAGGTTGGAGTGGCTTTATTTGGTGGAGTTTTGAAAGGATGGAGAATCCACAGACCTCTGGGCAACCTGTTCCCCTGCTTTAACTGCTTGATCTGAACTTCTGTCCCTCTGTATTGGGAATTTTCCTTTGCTGCAACTTGTGGCTGTTGGTTCTTTGAAAACCATGAATACTGGTATCTCTGTAACCACCTTATACACGGGTGGTAAAAGGTGCAATTACTAGTTTCTTCTGCCTCCTCCCTATACACAACCTCCTTAATCTTTTCCAGGCTGAGTAAACCCAGCTCTGTCAGTTTCTCCTTTAAGAGCTCAAATACCTCAACCATCTCAGTAGCCACCCTCTGCACTTTCTCCAGTTCATCAGTATCTGTGGGGAGGGGAGTCAGAGACTGGATACACTACTCCAGAACCTAAATAATAGATAAATACTGAGCAGAGAAGGATCACTTGCCTTGACCTATGCAGATACTGCAGCCCAGGTATGATTAGCAGTCATCACTGCAAATGTGCTCTGCTGCCTCATGTTCAGTTCCTTGCCCACGACCAACCCAGGTGTTTTTCTGCAGAGCTGCTCTCTAGGTCGTCAGTGCCCAGCCTGTCCTGGAGCATGGCACTGTTCTGTCTCAGATGCAGAGGTTTGCCTTTGCATTTGTTGATTTTCATGAGCTTTTTGTCAGCATTTTGCTCCAGTTTGTCAAGACCCTTCTGAGTGGCAGTCATATCCTCTAGTATTTTGATCCTTCTTCCCAATTTGGTGTCCTTAATTTATTTTTCATTAAATTTTGTAAAGTATGAGTTACTGTTGTCTTTATTCCATAGAGGAAAGATTCGATCAAAGATTAGTACACAGAAATACTACAGGATTTATGCAAAACAATGGTTTTTGTAAGGACTGTGTATTGAACGCTAGTCCAGAGTGGGGTATCTACTTAACTATCCTTTCTCATAATGACATTTCCTGAGAAGCAGAAAAATAGATTAAAAGGTTGTGCTCATAGGTAAGAAGTACTATAGACTTGCCTGAATCTGGATAGAATGAAGGTATCTAGTCTCCTGATGAAGTAAAGCTTGAAGTGGTTTTTGATTCTTTGCACCTCAGAAACTGAAGGTCAGATTGGAGTTAATGAAAGACCTGTCCAGTATCGATAGCCATTCTTCTGAAAGACATTAGATAAGAGGAAGACTATGACTTTTCCCCAAGAAAAATGAATAAAACCCTAGCTTTTGAGCACTTCTTGAAGTATTGTCCTTGCTCACCTCATGCCTTTCTTCTTGTTTTGGGTTTATTTGAAGAAATACGAAACTAAGGCTTTACTCAATGTGATTTGTTTATATTCAACTCTCAATATTGTTCCCATTAAACAGAATGAGATGCACAGGAATAAAGCACCTATTGCTGTTACCAGGCTCCAGCCAGAGTTGCATACAGAAGTCCAGCCCTGTAATACAGGTGCAGAACCTCCCAAGAAGGATGCTTTTACATGCACAGAAGGTTGTGAAGAGCTGCTAAATAAGAGATGGCAAGAGGAAGACAGGTACCACAGGTTAGATGATGAGGCTGAATTGAGGAGTCGACTACTAAATAAAAGACTTGATGAGGATTTGGATGTTCCCAATCGAAGACATCATGGATTTGCTAGCCAATCTGTAATTCCTACTAGGAAGCACCACAGATTTGATGAAGATGGTGATTTTGGTAGAAGATACCACGGAGTGGACTATGATCCTGAGACAAATGCAGAAATGGACCCTAGATTTAGATGTGAAAGCACCTATGACAGAAAAACTCCCCGTGGTTTTTATGCTGAAAGGTATTCTTAATTCCATTTTCTCCTTTATTTCTGTTGTGCTTGTTGATGGCCATGGTTTACTCTCTTTAAATATTAGGGAAGATTCCCATGTGAAAGCAGAATTGTTGTACTTTTGTGCTTTCAAAAAGGACCTTTGCAATAATTTATAGAAAAAGTGTTGAAAAATTGGATCAGTCTCTAAGACTATACATATATTAAAAAGCATTTTATATATCATAGCAAACCAATGATACTAGAGAAATTACCCCAGAAGCAACACTCCGCAATTCATTTTTATGAAGAGTGGTTTGACAGAAAACATATTTGAGAGCAAACCCCTGGGCTGAGAACCAAATGTTACATGTTTCCTTAGTCTGTCTTAGTTACAGCAAGTCAGTTTTCAGTTCAGATTCCAAAATTGATTTGAGCTTCCATTTTTGGTACATATGACTATGTGTATAAGATGTAAAAGTCTGGTTTTTAAAAATCCTCTTTTTTACTCCCATGTCTTGCTAAATGACAAGCTTTAAACATCTGTGTAGTTGAACCAAATCTTGGTGGTTTTAGTAGGTGCTAATCTCTGTAATAACTACACAGTTTGAATAAGCACTTACAAAAGCCCAAACCAAACAAAAAGAGGGTGTTTTATATAAATCATTCAGGAGGAAAACTGATATCATGTACTGTTCAGTATTAAGTGGTCTTTGCTGTGTTAACTGATACATCAGTTGGGTTACTTAGACATAAATTGTTAATCTTTCTCGTCTAGCTTACTCATTTAAAAGAAAATGAAAAGTATAGCTTTCTTAATCATTCAAGGTTTGGCATTCTGGCCACTTTTAGTTATTCCATTGCAAGAACAAGTTGCTTTCAAAACCAGATGGGTTGTGGTGTGAAACAGAACCAAACTTGAAACTGATTTGTTTATACAGCTGAACAAAGCAGTAACGTTTATTGTAAATAAATGTTCAAATGATACTTTAAAAGTGTTAATTTGTTCCCTTTCCAGGGACCATGAGTGTTGTAGTTTTTATTTGTGTTAAGCCTGTTGCCAGTATTATTTTCCTGCAATTGCTTCAATGAAGGAACCACCAGTGTTCTTCCCTTACAAGGCAAAATAAACACTTCTTTTTTTCCTAGAATTAACACTTCTAGGAAAAACAAAGGCAAATTGTACCACTCTCAATAGCATTGAATATTACTATAATGTTTTGTTGTTAGTTGCTGGTGGATGGGTTAAATGATCTTTTGAGTCATTGTTTACAGGGATAATTTTCTGGATAGTACTGCAAATTAATAACTGAGGGGAGGGGAAATGCACTTCTACTGTTAAAGAATTTTCTGAATTCAATGAACTTATATTTCTTTTCCAGTTTCAAATGCCAAGAGAGTTAGAATAATTCTTCTCCAAAAATAGCTCTTGATATTCTTTCTCAGCCTTTAAAAAAAAGTAATCGTAAAGGAAGTAAATCTGTGTAAATAATGAAATGCCTGGAAGTATTTGGGAGAGGCAGACTCTAATAAATGGGTTATTACAAAGTTTCAGACTGTGCATTCTGATGTGCTCCTAAAAACAAGTATTTATTCATACAGTGTTTCTGAAAAAGACTAGCAAATAGAACAGAGGTTAAATAGATGAGAGGAACAAGATTGCTGGTTTTCTGCTGAGATTCAGAGAAGAGACTGCAAAATTCAAAATTTGTTCCATTCTGTGGTGTAGAAATGAGCAAATGAGGCTTTAGATAGAGTGGACTTGTCCTCTAGCTTTTCAGAAAGGAAAATAATTAGAAGCTTAACTTGGTGTCTGACAAAGATAACCAAAATATTTTTGAAATTAACAGCAATATTTAATTCTCTGGGTTAGTTAATACTCAGAAGGATGACTGTCCTCATTTTATTAGGTAGATGTTTGCCACTGTCTAATGTAGTTGGACAGAGTCTAATATTTAAATAAAAGTAACCATTTGATAATGTTTGAAGATTTACTTTGTTTCTCAAAGAATTATATACAGAATTATATAAATAAAATACCAGCAAGCGTGGTGCTTGAACCAACAGTAGACATCATGTTGAATATTAGTAAACGAGTTTTTATTTATTTCAGAAAATGTGGATGGTGGTTATATAAATATCTGTGACTTACGTATCACCAGGCAATTAATAAGTTATTTGGAGAGACCTCTGAAACAGTTTTATCCCCTTTTTCTTTTAAAAGAGAATAGAGAAGAGAGTCTTATCTTTGCTGTTGGCAGGCTTGGTGCATCTTCCTAAAAGAAGGTGCTGGACCATTATCTGAATTCCCTGAACTTAATTTTGTACATCAGATTGTTTGGGGTTTTTCGCGTATATTTTCTACTAATGAATTTTTATTGAAAATTAGTTTTCAGTATTTCTTTAGTAAATGTCGTTTTTAATCTAGTACTTTCTTCTCCTTTGAATGGAGCTCCACTTAACCTCTTATGAAGTAAATTCAGTCTCTTGAAGGAGAAACATGTCTCTTAGTGACAGCTCAGCTTCAGAAGAGTTAGCATTTTTTTTCTACTTTTCAGGCAAAGTCAACTTTTCCCAAACGTATTTGATTCATGATGGAAAGTAAATTCAGAAGGAGGCATATTCTTATTTTCTAAAGTCCTTAGGTTTTTATGTGGGATTTATCAATTTGGAGAAGCAGATATTCTTACAGGACTTTTCAGAAGGGTTTCTATTTTGATGGAGGCACAAGGCCTGTGGCATATTTCAGCAAACAGAAATGGTGACCAGGAAGTGAGAAGAATTGCAAAATGTTTTAGTTCTTAGGAGTGGAATGCTTTAGTCCATCCCCAGCTGTCAGGTCTGTCCTGTAAACAGGAGACAAAAGCTTCTTGACTGAATTGGGCCAACATGTCTGGGCCTGCTGTGCTAAGCTGGTTGCTTTTTACAAAAAAAGTTGCCTCTTGAATTCCAAGGTTTATTTTTTTTGCTTCCTTCCTGCATCCTTTCATTACCCTGGGAACTTGGCTTTCTATTTCCTGGCTATGTTTCAGTCTTATGTGACCTGCTTTGTAAGGAGTAGATTGATTGTTGTCATAAAGATGAACTTGGTCGTGAAAGAAGTTCATGTTATGCCAAGAGGGTAAATGTTCTTTCATGTTGTTCTGGTGCATTGTTAAGATGCCAGATCAATGTTTAATAATCTGCTTGCATCCTCTTGCCTTTGATTATTGACTTCTATTTAAATTAGAGATTGGCAGAGCTGTGTTTCTTTTTATGTAGAAGAATGAGGGTTTTTTCCATGTTTACCTAGTTTTATTTTTTTTGGTGGTGGTGTTTTATTTTGTTTGTTTGTTTGTTTGCTTAATAGGAAGTCCATGGCTCTGTCCAGCTCTGGAAAAAGTATAACTTTGTTAACATTTGTTTGGTACTTTATTTTTCATTGAATATGTATTTTTGCCATATTTTGTCATGATAACTTGAAGTCCTCATTATATAGAGCTGTTATTTTGCAAGTCGAGAAAAGCTTATAAATTCTACTACCCCAGAACTTTTCAGGAACAGCTCCCTTGTGTCCATACAATATTTGGCATCTCTGAAGTTACTTGAAGTTTCAGTCATATGATTACACTTCTTGTGTAGATGACTCAAATTTTTGCTCCTGAATTTTTGTATTCAGGGTGTTGCCTGTCTTTTGCCTTGAACAAAAGTCACCTCACCCTTTTAAAGTCTATCAGGTGTGTAGTGAAGTGTAGATTGTCGTTGAAGAACCTTTTCATATCTGAATTGGCTGTTTCACCAGACTTACTTAGTAGCTGTGTGCCAAAACCTGTTGAAGACTTCCTTGGCTCCTGGGGATTAAGAGCAGCAAGATCTGTTTCAGTTAATGCGGTGTGAGTGTCAAGAGCCCTTTAGCTCTCAAAACTCTTAAGCAGGCTCATTAGATAATGGCAGCAGGAAAGCAGGCTTGGGAATTCACATTCCAGGCAGAAAGCTGCCCTGACAGTGCTAGCAAAGTGAATTATTTCTAGAATATTTTGTGATCTTTTCAGATCTGGTCCTGCTGTCCAGTGTGCATTCAGGCAGCAAATCCATTTGCACGAAACTGCTGAACCTTCCATTTCAGATTGGCTGTTCCTAGGCAAGTATAGCTGAGTATTTTCTATTTCTTTAAGGCCCTATCTGAATGGAATGGTAAGAGATGTACCTGCAGATTATGAAGATGAATTAAAGGAGAGAGCATATGTGCGGCCGTTCTCAAGAACTGGAGATTCTAGGTGTGGTATACTGTGTACTTTTCTGATAATTGCACTGCAAAATCATGATGAGACAAAAATGTTGACTTCAAATCCCAAAACATTGCCTGATAGTTTTTCCTGCAGCTAGAATATAGTATAACAAGAAAAACCTTTCCTCTGAAAATGACCACTGAAGCTTGCATGCCAGTTTTCTTTTTGAATTAATAAAGCACCTGTTCTCCAACTGATGACTTTTATTATGTGGAATCCTTTTTTCACAGTAGTTTTAAAATTTCTTATCTTCTTCTTATCTTGGTTTGCATGTCCTGAAATTATCTAAGTGGGTGAAGCAGAAGCAGAACACTTGTAAAGTCCCTACACAAACTCTTGACTGGCACCATTCAGTCTGTCAACATGGGTGAAGTGCTTAACTGAGTCAGTTTTTCTGATGGCTTCAGAAACCACAGGCAAATGGGAATTGTGAGAAATGCCAGGCAGTTTTTTCTTTTGCTTGAGATATTTCTTTGGATTGTAGGAAAGCTGTTTGGCACAAATGTGTCACATAGTGATGTGAGTCTGTTGTGTTTCCCACAGATTGTGTAGGAAATTCTTGAGTTTGATCATTCCGTTTTCTTTTTTGTCTTTGCCAGAAATCAGGTACAGATTAGTTCTTCAGCTAATGAACAGGCTAAGTCTGCAGCTGAAAGGCAGTATGCAACAGGCCTTGTTCTTGGTATGTATAAAAACCTAACTAATAACACTGAGTTAGACTTTCTTTGCCTATGTTATTTCTCCATGTGAATAGTTTAAAACTAGAAAAATGAGCTTTTGTTTTTCCTTTTCCTAGTTGTCTCCAAGACTGGTAAATAAAATGTTATTTACATAGACAAACTAAAGCAAAACATATTCCTTTCCCTCCTTAATGGAGCTTACTAGTTAAGTTTTGACTTACTAATTAATTTTGAGGAGTCCAAGTTTCTTCTTAGATTTCATTAGCATTTTAAGACCCAGATAAGTGATTAAATTATTTTTACAAAATGAAGTATGGGAGAAATCTTAACCTCTGTATTGTGAAAGACACAGCTTTATAGTGAATTTTAATTGCAGAAATATGAAAAGTAGTTCACAGCACTGGGCGAGAACAAACGATTCTGATTATCTCTCCTGTAGCCATAAAATTTAGCAGGAAACACTAGTATTGAGTGTAATAGGGAGAAATACTGGTGAAGACATAGCATTCTTAGCTCAGTTCAGGAAACTATAAGGCAAGAATAAAAGAACTGTAGTAGTTCTTCAAATGGGAACTTTTGAAAGCAAGCTAGCTTTGAATTATGGCAAAATAGATTAACAGTTGTCAGAATAATTTCTCTTAATTTTTTCATTTGCCTTTACCTAATCTTCAAAGCTATATGTGGCAGGTCAGTTTTTTGGAACTGTTTAAAAGGCAGCATTAAACCAGTGGTGTCACAGTGGTCACTCTCTGGTCTGTCCAGTCATCTCATTTGTAGTGACTTGAGGTATGAATTTGTACTCCTAGCAGTACCGGTTAGAAGAGTATTGTAAACTGCGTTGTGTAAAGATTAAGTAAATTAAAACTTGAATTTTTGGAAAATGAGAAGTGATTTCAGACTCCCCCAAACTCACAAACCATGAGGTTGTCTTGCACATTTTGGTCACTTTGTAGTCCCAGCACAACAGTAAAATAAAAAAATCAGTCAGTCAAGCATCAGGTTTTGTTGCTGTTCTTACTTGGCTTTTGTTTTAGTTTCTTTCCAGCTTCCTTCTCTTTATTATTCAGGTCTACTTCACCAGAAGTCCAGTCAGTTTGTGTTAAGAGCATGTTAAGAGTCTTTGTGTCTGATAGTCATACAATACAGAAAGTGCTGCTGATGTTTTTGGGGTTTGTTTTTAAAATAATAGAAGACCTCTACACTTATTGTGCAGGAACCACCACATACTAAAAGTTTTTTTAACTAAAAGTTCCTTAAAATCTACACGAGCTGTTACTGCTGTTTCCTTTTACATACACACATTTGTCGGTGCTTTGCTAATTCTTAGTAGTTGTGGGAATCATCCTAAAAGTGGAGCTATTTGCTTTCCTCCCTATGGGTTTGACTCCTTCAGTTTTAGTTTTCAGTTTTTTATCCAGAGTAGTACCTCATAATTTTGGAGCGTTGTAGTGTATCTTCCTTAGGTGAACATTAGACAAAAAAAAAGGAAAAAAGAAAAAAAGGGAAAAAAAAGAAAAAAGAAAAAAAGCACTACTTTTTCTAGTTGCTGTTGTACCAAATAGGTTTGAAATTTGTAGCTTCCTTACTATACAAAACCAGGCAAACTGGGAAAATAATGAAAATTTTAGTAGTTTTGATCATCATACGCCAAACAAATTGTCTATTAAAACGAGATACCTATTTTTTTTAGTCAGTAGAGAAGCAGTTTGTGCAGTCTGCTGCGTTCCAGTTTCTAAACTGACTGAAAGGCAATGTTTTTGTCCAGTACCTTTTCTGTACTTTGTGGAGCATTTACACAAATGTGTGGTCATTTCCATTAGGTGGTCAGGACCGAGAACTTCTTCAAAGGAGAAAGGAGAAATACAGACAAGAGCTAATGGAACAGATGGCTGAGCAGCAACGGAATAAGAGACGGTAATAGAAAGTTGCTATATTTTTAAAAGATAATGGCTGAAATTTAAAGACATTCCGTTAATTCAGTGTGGTAGGAAGCAATTCCATAACTAAGGGATTCTGGGTAGCTGAGTAATACTGAATTTAATTAAACTAATTGTCACAAGAGCTTTAGTTTTTAATAAACATATTCACATGCTTTCAGTGGAACGCAGAAAACCCAGATACTTTTTCATTTTTGAAACTAATTTTTAGTTTCTTAAGGGTAAAGAAGCTTTAACTAAAGTTGCCTTTTTTGCTGGTACAGGAGTGCCTAAGTAGTTGGCAAAGTTGAAAATTAGTTTTGTTTTTGCCCTCCAATTTTGGAAAGTAACCATTCATTTTTGAAGCATTTAATAATCTGGCTTATGCAGAATAATAAAATAATAAAATATGGATTTCTTCCTTACCTATTAGTCACTATCTACTGAATAATAGAGAATGTCTGGATGCATAAAAACATACAGCAATATTAGAGAAGGGATAGGAATTAAAAATCGGTTACTATTGACAGTCTCATTGTGACAAAAATTGTACATGCAGAACAAGCCTGAGCCCATAAATCACAAAACAGTATTTATTGCTGCACTTCTGAATAATTCACTTCAATGTGTTTAATATTAACTTCTTGAATGTGAATAAACACAATTTTTTTAGAAATATCCTGAAAAGTTGTAGTAAAAAAGAATTGAAAAGAATTGTGGTTTCTCCTTTTACAGTAGTTAGATTTTTACTAGGTGAAATAGGTGATAGCCAGATACTTCTTGTGAGTTCTGTGTGTTTACAAATTTTTAATTTCCTTCCCTGACTCCAGAAGAAATCAAGTGGAATCATTGTCTTCTGTTGTATTTTCAGAGTTCTTTTAACTACAGAGTTGTGAATTTGTACTTTGAAAGAATGACTATAGTTGTTATTGCTTTCTAATTTGATCCTTTTTAAAAAAAAAAAAAACAGTGAGAAGGAACTTGAACTCCCAGTTGCTGCTTCTGGAGCTCGAGATCCAGAAAAGAAGGTAAGAAATTCAGATATTCTTTCATCTATATAGCCTGTTCTTTTTTTCTTACATGCACACTGTGGTTGCTCAGTCACAAAACTCTGTAGAGTTTCTATAAAATGATAAATGTTGGGCTATTTAATAGGGCATCAGTGTATAACAAAATTGAAGTCAAGGATGATGAGGCTGTGTCATGGTTTAACCCCAGCCAGCAGCCAAGCCTTACGAGCAGCTGCTCACTCACCTCTCCACCACTGGGGTCAGAGAAAGAATAGGAGGGGTAAAAGCTGGAAAACCTATGGGTTGAGATGAAGACAGTTTAACAGGGAAAGCAAAAGCTGCACAGACCAGCAAAGCAAACCAAGGAATTAATTCAGAGCTACCCATGGGCAGGCAGGTGTTCAGCGTCACACATTTTGGGAAGACAAACAACATCCCTCCAAACATCCTTCTCTTCCTCCTTCTTCCCTAGCTTTATATACTCGAGCATGATGTCCTATGGTCTGGAATATCCCTTTGGTCAGTTGGGGTCACCTGTCCCAGCTGTGTCTCCTCCCAGCCCCCCAGCCACACCCAGTCCCCTCACCAGTGTGGCAGCAGAAAAAGTAGAAAAGGCCTCATCTCTGTGTTAGCACTGTTCAGCAATAACAAAAACATCTCTGTATTATCAACCCTGTGTTCAGCACAAATCCAAAACACAGCCCCATACCACCTACTCTGAAGAAAATTAACTCCTCCCCAGCCAAAAGCAGCACAGGCTGTAAGTCATTACTCATGCTTTCAGCATAAGAGGAAAATATTTTCATGAAAGTTATTGAGCATTTTCTTTTGCTGTGTCCAAGTGGAAATTTGTACCAACAGTGGGTATCGTGGATAGGAAACTTAGTGTCCGGTGGTAGCCTCTTAAGTGCACTCAGTAGTAACCTTACTTTGGGAATATAAAGTATGCTGCAGAAAGCTTTTTCTTAATTAAAATAAAAAGGTTGTTTTGCAGATGAGTTGTTCTCATTATAACAGTTTTTAATTTAAAATTTGTAAATTTTTTTAAGTGATCTAATATAGCGTTTAGGATTACAAGAGTTTTTATAAGATTTTGTAAAAAGCAAAATGTTTGGGATTGTGTTGTTTGTAAGACTTACTGCAGAGTTACTACTGTCTTCACTTCCTTAGTAAGGTGATGATTACATTAAGAATTTTGATTAGCATACATCCAGGAGTAGGTTGTCAGCACTAGTAACATTATTAGGAAACTGATAGTCTTGCAGAGACTAACAGAACTTCTATGATTTGCATGTACTTGCTATGTGCCCAAAGCCATTGCAGGTTGGGTATGGTGGAGATGCGCTGTTTAAGATGTAGGGTGGTAACTTTCAAGCAGGAATAGACTCGTTATTAAGTTAACTGGTTACTGGTTTAAATTATCACCAGTGCTGTTTTTGATGCAGATTGAAACTTGTGCCATTTTTGGAGGGTTCAGTAGAGGTGAAAGAAGGTCCTCTTTGCTAGAAAATGAAGGTGAATGAATAGCTGTAAGATGCTATTAGTCAGATCATTGTGGGTCCCTTCCAACTCTGAATATTCTGTGAAACTTGTGAGACCGGAGACTGAGAATACACACAGACTAGCAATGAAGCTGAATCAAAATTCTTACTCCTAAATGGGGAGGGAAAACACCTGTCTGGTTGCATGTTCCTGCCCACCCTGCATAAAGTGTCTGTCATGCTTGTTTGGTCCCTGTTTCAAACTGATTCAGCTCGGTTATCTGGCAAAAATCTGAATCTTTTTTGCTGTTTTAGTTGGTATTAGAGGGGTCAGCTGATCAGGGATTCAGATGATGAAAGGGAGAGGAATGGAGAGGGTACATCTGGGAGGCAGGCAGGAGAGGAGGCAGAACTGAGCAGAGGGTGCTGGCTCTTCTGGCTCAGCAGGCTGCAAGGTCAGTGTAAACAGTTCTGTGTAATCAAAGCTGACTATGCAGAAGCATGCTGTGCTGCAGCACTCAATATACCAAACACATCTCAGTCAGAGCCTGCAGAGTGCCTGTTGTAGGAACAAAATTATATCTAGAGTGAGTACACGGCATACATAGTGTTTTAAAAGCACTAATTTAGCTGAAAGCCTTCAATTAAGTTGAATTGCTACATTCATTAAGCATCAGTCACTGTTAGCTTTAAATTGCCTCTCAGGGAGAGATTCTAATTAGGTGCATTTCTTGATTAATTACAGGTTGGTTAAATAGCAATGTCTGATTAAGAATCTATAAATGTAGACTGTTGTATATGCTGCTTGTTTAATGTGAAACAATCCCCAGGATGAACTGAGTACTGAAGTCACATCTGAAATCAGCTGTAGATCTGAAATCTGGGGCACTTTGGGAATGGTTTCAGGTTGTTAGTGAGAAAGGCTGTTTTAAATGTTCTACTGCTCAAGACACTGGATCTGAAAAGACAAAAAGTCTGTAGACTGTTTTATAAAATTGAATTGCTTTAGCTAGTATCTGTTATCTAATTCTGTGTTCACATCTAGAAATTTGAAGTTAAATGTTATAAGCAAATATTCATGTCTAGTAGATTTTGACAATTTTTGTCTAAATGCTGTAGTCCTTGATTGGTGAGTACTAACTGCCTTGTATATACTGTCTTGCAGCTAAGTGATGAGGAGGTAAAGATCTAATATTTTGAAATATTTCCATGTTGTAGGATATATGGTTTTCTGATAGATATTTAATACGTAGCTGGTTTCAGGTACTACTTCCTCTGAATGCATGTTAGCTGAAGAACTTCAATACTAGGACCAATAAATCCAGGGCAAAATCTCTTTTACTTCTATAGTCTATGATTTTTTTCCATTCTTCTACTATATTGCCTTATTTAAATAAACATTAGAAAAGTTACACAGAACAGTTGCTGTAAGGGCGTTCTGGGTGTGATAGGATAGTTCTGAAACTGACCGATTGCATACCTTCACATTATTTGCATGTTGCTTTTGACTTTCTTCTGAGGATGACCATTTTCAATAAACATTTTCTACTTCTGTTTTAAAAAGAACTCACCCCAAAAACTCATAATTGTTGTGGTTGAAAAAATTAATAACATCAAAGGAATTTAAAAAATAAAGTAATGGTACTGCTATGAAATGTTTATTGGAAAATATTTTGGTATGTATTTCATGTTGGTTTTACTGATTATGAGCTATTTCAGTCCTGGGGTGGAGGGGAGGGATTTCAGAAACTTTTCTATGCATAATATGAGAATACTGTCACTGTAGAAAACTAGCAGCTTGTAGATAAACTGTTCTACAGACAGCTGTGGAAATGTTCTTTTTTCTGGACATTAACTAGATTCATATACTTCCTGAAACCTATGATAATGTTGCTTTTTGTAAATCTCTGATAAACTTCCTAGATTTTCTTGTAATACTGGATTCCCAGTAGATCTTTGGGAGGAAAAAAAGGCAGCTACTAGAAATTAGAACAGCTAGTTGGGATCCATTGAAGTGTTTAACCCAATGCAAATGGAATTTCAGAATATTTCCTAGTAATAAGGTAGCTGTTTTGTTTTGTTTCCTCTCTCTTTTACTTCTTGTTTTTTCCTTCAGCCAAATAGATTGAAGCAGTTTGGCTTCACAGCAAGAGCTTTTGAAGAGAAAGTACCTCCTGAAAGGCCCAGGGTGGCTTTCCAAACTCCAATGCCTGCACGTTCAGCCTCTCCAGTGAATGAAGACTCTCAGAGTGACAAAGACTTTCATAAGGGTCTAGTCAGCAGTCTTGGGGAAATGGCAGCTCCCAGGTGCTTCATCATCATGTTCATTTTACATCTTAAATAAGATTGTTGTTTAGCATGTTATTACTGCTGAGGTAGAGCTCAGTAGATCCTGATGTGTTGATCCTTCTCCAAGGAACTGATGAAGGTAGAAATAATATTTGACAATTAACAGAAAACTAACTACTTTGCCCTGGAATAAACTTCTAATGTCAGTTTCCTCATAGTTTATTGAAAGCATCCATGGAGGCTGGATTATCTCTGAAGGCAGCTCTCTCACAGTGGATGTTTGTGTAGGAAAGGGTTGAGCTGTAAGAAATTATGTCCATGCCTGTAATATTGAATCATGTTATGAGAATGCTTAGGCTCATGCCCTGCAGAGTCCGTGTTTTCGGAAGGCTGGTATGGCACGAGTTTGGCTCCTATTAATTAAGCAGTCTCCCAGGGCTGAGCTCAGGAATGCACTGTAGGCAAGGATAGCTTCCACTACACTAGGTACTGTGATTGTGACTAAACTGTTCAGAGAGAGAAGGAGCTTCAGGCATGTGACTGAAGCTGTGCTGGGCTATTCACCCTTTGACCAGGTCTTGCCTTGTTTTCTTTACCGATGCAGCCAGGAATTGCCATTAACTGAGCCACTTAAAGAAGGCGTGTTTGATTTATGTTCTTTAGATCTCTGGAATAGTCTGGGTTCACATACTACTCCCCCAGGGGTGGTTAATTCCCTACTGAGATTTGCTGCATCTTGTTCCTGCATGCCACTAATGAGAAATCTGCAACTGAACTAAATCTAGAATTTTTCTGTAATTAATTCTCTTTCTTTCCCTGTCCCCTCTCCATTCTCTTTCCCTCCCTCTCCTTCTCTCTTCCCCCCACTTCTTTTGACGATATATTTTCAGTTGTACAATGAACCAAGGAATTGTGTCCCTTTTTTCTTTAAGGCTTGCACCGTTGCCACCGCCTCCACCACCAGTTCTGACAGACAACTATAAAACACCTTATGATGATGCTTATTACTTTTATGGGGCTAGGAATCCTTTGGATCCTGCTCTTGCGTACTGTAAGTTGATGGTTTTAGGTGGATTGGTTGTTGGAGTGATTCATATGACTGCTTTTAATCTAGTTAAATGATTAATAATGTAGAACTTGTAACAGCAAATTAAACTCATTTTTTAGACGTGTATTGAATGAAAAAGGCTTTTTTTCAATACTGTTTTTGAATGAAGTAATTTTCTCCAGCAACAAAAAGGGCTGTGACTTGCAGAAATCTTGTTCATCACTTGAACAAGCTCTAGTCTCAGATTCTTTGCTATTACTCCTCCCAGATAATTTTCTTTATAATATTGATAATTAAAACATTATTTCCTAAAATAATTTACATAATAATTAATTACATGTTTCAGCGTTGTTACAGTTTTAGGTANTTTATTAATATATTTATTAAATATGTTAAAATAATGTATGAAGTGGTCTACTTTTATATTTTAAGAACTCTATTTTGTCTGTCCTTTGCTTCATGATGATTTTGTGATTGACACTATTGTGATGTGTGAGGGAGGGACTGAATTACCTGCTGTTTGCTTTTCTTTTTTCTTTTTTCTTTTTTCTTTTTTCTTTTTTCTTTTTTCTTTTTTCTTTTTTCTTTTTTCTGGTTTTTTTTTCTTTTTTCTTTTTTCTTTTTTCTTTTTTTATTCTTTCTTAGAGAAAAAAACAGAAATACTTAAAATTTTTTTTGTGCTACCTTCATAGAAAAGATAAAGGAAATAACTCTTCTACTAGTTGATTTGACTGACATTTGGAAAGAATGAGTAATTTCATTTTGTTTGATTTTGAATATGTTAATGAGGTAATTTGTAAAATCTAGGGGGGATTTAGTTTAATTTAAGAAATACATTTCTACCTTGGCATTTTATTTCTTGCTTTAGAGGGCATTAAGGGTTAGCTGAGTTTTTTATAGAAGCTGAGAGTTCTGTTTGTTCTACACTCACAGAGTTTGAGTGGTGAACTGTGTTCTTTTAGATAATGACAAATATTTATATCTGAGCATTCAAAATTTAAAATATAAGGTTTGTTTTTTTTTACTGTGCCAGATAGTACAGGTATGATGGAAATGCAACCCATACCTAGTCTGGATCCTCCTTTAGGCCAGGCCTCAGTAGAGCAGCCCATGTAAGTATTATCTATATTCATATTCTTTGTGTATATTTATCTGTATTGATATTCTTTTTGTGTTGGTAATATTTTGCTGAGAACAGATAGGCTTTCGAAATAAAATGTGTTAAAGACAACTCTTCAAACTTCTAATTAAGGATTTCTATCCCAGACAATAAAAGAGTAATTCAGTGAACTGCTATTCTCATATGGATTTAAGAAAATGTTTAGGATTACAAATAGGCTGTGGGAAACAACAGCTCTTAAATACTTCAGGAAGGGTTTTTTTTTATTTTTTACCCCTCCCCCGGACCTATGATGTTTTCCTTTTATATGTGTGATTTTTCAATTTAGAAGCAACATTGGACAGAGGAATACAGGAGACAGACAAAGAAGCATAGGAGTGTATTCTGAAGAAAAAACAAAGCCTTCCAAAGAGGCAACATTATCTTATCAACATGAATTACGACAGCAGGTACTGAATGATAAGGCTACTGACTCTTCATTCTTTTATTTTTTTGACATATAATGGTTGTAATATAGTACTCTTTCAGACAATTTTATGCCGCTTACAAATAAAAAGCTTTTTAACTCTCCTTCCTTTCATCACTTCCTTCCTCTGACCCTGCTTTAGCTCATTATTAGCTCTTGAGGTGGACAGTAAACTCTTCAAATTTTTCGTCAGAGGCAGAGAGAATGTTAAAAATGTTATAGCAAACAGATTAGTTCCAGGCATATAGCTTGATATAATTGTTTTCATGAACATAAGAACCTGCATCTTAAAAGAAATGGCTTGTATTGCTCTGATATTCCATTATTGCTATAATTATTTGGAACAGTCTAATTTCCATAAGTTCTTAATGAACATTTGGACACTAATTCAAAGCATTGCCTCATGTTTATTTCCAGTGTGTTTGTAGGTGGTGTCTTACTTCTTTTTAGCTTCTTTTTTGATAGACCAGACAAATTTTTTGGGTCTCCTGTTCCAGGAGACTTCTGAGTCCTATACTCTCTTTAGTGGCCTTTTGCTGCTGCATCTTGTGGGAGTTTAGAGTTACAAAATGTATTTGACCATGATGAAACATGCTACTTTTGCAAAAATTTTTGTAGAACCCAGTTCAGGAGTACTTAATGTTTTCTTATCTTATTTTTTATGTATTTCTTTGGTAGAGGTAAATAATACCTATAAAAATACTGTAGTTCTAATTATGTTTGTGCATAAGGGATAAAGGAGAGGCTGCCAACCAAGGTCAAATAAAGAATAGAATAACCATTTAGGAATAGTATCAGATACTGTACATGTTATTCTCTGAAGGCATTTTCTTACCATATTCCTAAGTAAGTACTACCTTGCTATATGAGAGGCTGCACAATTTAACAAAAAGGTCTAATAAACGTGGCATGATAGTCCTTCATAGTTGTTAAGGATCTAAGCAGAGGATATTATTTTTTTTGCTATAGATAAACCTGACTGTTGATTTTTGTAAACAGTTGAGGGGGCTAGATGGGTCTTTGTTGACTCATTGTATCTCTTAGGAAATTGTGATTACTTGATAAAGGGAAATGATGGAATCACAGAGTGGCCTAGGTTGGAAGGGAGCTTAAAAATCATCTAGTTTCCACCCCACTGCCATGGACACCTTCCACTAGACCAGGCTGTGTGATGCCCCATCCAGCCTGGCCTTGAACTCTTCCAGGGATAGGGCATCCACAACTTCTCTGGGTAATCTTTTCCAATGCCTCCCTACCCCTCATGGTGTTTTATCTAATTATATTTATCTAATGAAATGTTTTTCTAATGCACATGAGAAAGAAACTTTAAAAAATTACATGAATATATTGTGAATACATAAATAGTTAATGTTTTAAAAGCTTTGAGTAGAAGATGGACTTAACAGCTGTTCACTTTATAAATGCTACAGTTTTTAGGAGACTTAGTTACATAAATGATTTTGAAGAAAAAGAAGAACAAACCATATGAACATTCCTGTGTTGTATACATAGATCATCGTGAATTATTACGGAAAACTATTCTATGAATTATTACAGAATTGTTTAGCATTCTGTTAAGGCATTTATTATTAGGAGTCATCTCCAGTCTAAGTTTTGGTTAAACAAAACATACCAGATTGAGAGAAGGAAGTGCATTAATATTGTAGAATTTTGCCTTTTTAATTTTCAGGCAGTATAAACATCTGTATCAAAGATCCAAAGATATGGAACTTTTGATCTAGTGCAAATGTCAGATGTGAACATTTCTGGAACTTGAAAGTCTTATACTGTGTAGGATGTTTCACTGATTATGCACAACTGGACGTGCACATTTTGACAACAGAATGCAATGCCCTGTCTGCAGTATAGACAGTGGGAAATAGATAATGAGAGCATTCAGTTTGCTCTGTTAACTTTTTATTAAACTTCTACTTAATGTGATATTGTGGAACTAACTTTGGTTGGTTTGTTTTTAGATAAGAGAGAGAGAAGAGCGACGCAGACAAGAGCGAGAGGAGAAGGAGAAGTTAGAAGCAGAAATGAGGAATTACAATCCCTGGGGAAGGGGTGGTGGAGGTGCTCCTCTCAAAGATGCAGAAGGAAATCTAATAAGTATGTTTGTGAAAATTATGTCCTTTTCAAGACTGATATTTTCTTGCTCTTGTAAGGGCTCTATTCAGCCATATTATTCCTTGTTTTGTAACACTGGTAGCCCTTGACAAGACTTGTTTCAAGGAGATGCACTCTAGGAATAATTAAGCTATTGTTTTGATTTCTGTAGAGTCATTCAAAGAGTACAAAATGGGAAACATAGGATATGTCAACTGTAAGTAAAGACACAAGGCAGTTGTTAAGAGAGAAGGAGGAAACAAGCTATCAGAATCACCAGCAATACAAGTATGCTGAAGTCTGTTGTGAAGATTTTTATTTAAGCATGTCATATGAAGAGGTTTTTAAATTTTTTTTTCTTTTTAAAAATGATTTCTAGGCTTAGAAA
This sequence comes from Toxostoma redivivum, assembly GCA_013397375.1. NCBI lineage: Eukaryota > Metazoa > Chordata > Aves > Passeriformes > Mimidae > Toxostoma > Toxostoma redivivum. The sequence continues at coordinate 211,376 of VXBI01008041.1, read as the reverse complement.
TCTCTATTTTTGATACGAAAAATGGAAGCATGTTAATATACAAAGCTGAGTGGAATATAAATATTTCCCAAAGTAACACTGCTGGTAAAATGGCTATATAAAGAGCACTCAGCAGTAATCATTTTAAGGCTTACTTTTTTCCAAATGCGGTTTTATACAAGGTAGGAATAGTGAGCTGGAAGATAGTTATGATCCAGTTTGTTCATTTACCCTTCCAGTAATTAATGGAATATTTACTGGATAACAGTTGATCTATAGAAGTAATTGGCTTCAGTTGTATGACACCTGAGCAGCATATGTCAAAATTAGTAGTATATTTTGAGATGAGTGAGTGAAATTTAAATGCTTTTTAAAGATTTTGTGGCCAAGTTCTAAGTTTAGAAGCTTGTATTAAGGATCCAAACTTGTGTTTAACCTCAGGGCAGATATAGGTGTTCGTACTGCCTGACTTCAGGTATGGCATTTGCGTGTTTGGCTTCTTCTTCTAGGCTTTAACAGTGGTGTGACTGAAAATGTAAAGGTCTCATACTGGCCTGAGCTCTGCATGTAGCTGCTGAGAAGTTTATTTCTGTCTGTAAATGAGAAGCCAAGAGAAAGAAGCTTCTTACCCTGTTTTCCTGAATTAAATATGTAAAATACTTTTCCCACCATGCTAAATACTTTTGCCACCATGGCAGCATGACAGATAAGCTATGAGTCAAGTGTCATGAAACAGAACATGCTTTCTGACATGTCATTTTTATGTGGAGTGACTTGTCTTTTTATCCTCTTAAAAATGTCTGTAAATAGCTTTTGAGACTCTGATATATGCAAAGGTTGCTTTACAGAGAGGCATGGAATTTAATGTTCTTGGAATCGGTGTGCTAAAATGACTACAGTAATTCATAATTATCAGAAATAATCTGAAAACTGTGCAGTAGTTTTTTGTTTTGAAATGAGCCTCCTAAGTGTAGTAGGGTAACACTTCAAAATGAGCTGAAATTAACGTCTTTGATCAGCCACCGTGTAAATTTTGGTTAAAATGTTGGATAACGTTGCTTTGCTTACATACTGAAATCTGCACCTGGGTTATTACTGAAGACCAAGATATGCTTCAGTGCTTCAATTGCACTTATTTCCCTCAACAGTAATTAGAGAGATTCAGCATTTAAAATACCAATACTAAAAAGTATTTTATAGCTTTAAGGAGATACAAGAAGGGTTATTTCTAAATACCTGCTTGTCAACACAGACTTGTCAGTCAGTTTTGTCTTTGAGTTCTTTATCTTTCCATTTAATAGCATTTTGAGGCAGGGAAGAAGGTAGGGAGGTTCTGAAGAATCATTCCTAACAAAAGAAAGATGACAAAATAAATCTTTTAATCTGTCAGTTTATAGTATCTAATTATTAGTATCTCACCCTTAGCCTGTGTATTCTTGTCTTTGCCTGAACTTTTTGTTCCCATGGCTGATATGCTCAGGAAAAGTGGAATCTGATCAAAAACCCCTGTAGTTTGGAGAATTTACAGTAAACATGCCTTTATGAGGTTAAAATACTACAAACAGTTATTTCCCCTTTCCTTTAGCGGACTTGAATATCATGCACAAGCGAAATGAAGAGGCATATCATAATCCAGAGGCAAGACTATATGAAGATAAAAGGGCTATTGTTGACCTAAGTTTGGCCTCCTCGAGACCTGAGAACTCAGAAGCATCTACAAATAAAACAGCAGGTTTTTAAGAATACTGTATTACTCCTCTACCTATCCATAAGTCTTAGTGATCAAAATTCCATAGTTCTTTACCTCTTTCTGGTAGTCATATGATAGTGTTAGTGCTCTCTACCTGTGAAGTCAGTATCATGCTTCTTTCCCAAATTTCTTCATTGCTGTCACTGTGTGCTCTTAAAATCTTACAGTCTTGTCAGTAATGGTAACTAAAGCTGTTTTAGCCCTGAAGAGTCAAGATCAGTATATTAGTTTTCCAGATTTGGTGTTGTCTAATCAAATCTTTCTACGTGTTTGTCTTATTTTTAAATGACACATTAAAATACAGCTGTGTAGTAGGTGAGAATGTGGACTAAAAAGAGGTCTTCAGGTGTATGATGTTAGAAGTTAAGGTGAAATCCATACAGTAAATAGGTTAACAAGTTTTAAAAAGTTACAGGTGAATCTGGAGCCTTGTGCACTGCCTCCAAATTCTAGGGATTTGGATTTATTCTCATATTTTAAAACTAATGCATCTTTATCTTCTACGTTTTGTGAGACATCTAAATGAGAGCACTGTGTTAGTCCAGACCTGTCCCTGTTTAGAATGGGCAAAGGCCAGGATTGGTGATGATCTTCTCAACTCAGCGTAGATGCTACTTTTCCTTATCTTGTTTGAATTGTTGCACTTCTTAATAACGAATTACATGGTATTTGGGGCGTGAATCTATTTTGCACAATTGCAATTTAGCATCCTTACCATTGACTTTTGTTCCTTCTGTCCCACCTCTCTCTCTTTATCTCCAACAGACTGTATATTTAGCCATTCAGTAAGAAGTGAAACAGGAAGGCTGATAGAGTTAATAATGTAAAACAGCCAAGAGCCCTATGGTTAGATCACTTATTTTGGGATCAGGAGGTGGTGCACATGGGGAACTTTATAGTCTTGCACCTTGAATTTGAACAGCCATGTAGTAGAGTGGCTTTGTGAATGTTTTGGTGGGTTTGGTTACTTGGTTTTGTGGGGATTTTTTGATACACTGCCCTGTTAAAAGAGGGACTTTCAGGACAGTAGCTGATACACAGTAAGTGTTTTCCTTGGTACTTTCCATAGTAACTTTTCTGTCTTGTACCCATGCCTTCTAAATGGTATATAAAATTTATTCCACTTTTTTATATGGAAGAAACTCCATCATGAAAGAACCACATGTAAATTTAGTTATATTTTGGAAGGATTCAAGCACTGCTTCCATGTAAGGAAAAATAATCTCAAAGTGTACTCATTGGTATGCAAACACATGCTCCTAAGGCTAGGCTGTAGCAGTAAGCATGTGCATTCCAATGGGAATACTTTAATGTGTTATTTATGCTTTCATCTGACTTGGGTGTTACCTTACCATATAGGGAAATGTAATGTTCATCTCAGCTCAGTGGAGCTATTGCTCTTGCACATCTTTGAGGCACTATCCTTCAAAGCAGACGTGATACAAGTGAAGAACATGCTGCATGAGCTGGAAAGTTGACACAACTTACTCTATTTTTCTTTACTTCCTTTCTTTCTCCTCTGCTTCTTGTAGGAATTCTGTTCTGCAAAACCTGCTCTGTTGTCTTAATTAATCTTCCTATCTAGAGCTTTGTGGACTGTATGGTTATGTCGTGGTTGTAACTCAGGGCTAAAGGAAACCTGGCACTTCAAACTTTATAGTACAGGAAACGCTTTCGACTGGCAGAATTCAGATTTCTGAATGCTTAGAATTTTATTAGTGAGGACTTTGCTTTTTGTAGCATCCTTTACTACTTTGTGTCAATATTTGTTCTATTACAATGCTCTGCTTTTAAAGAGTGAATAAACCTGAGGAACAGAACTGTATGTCCTAAGTCAGAGGAATTGCAAGCAGTAAAGTTACGAGGTGTAAAGTATTTTCTATTCTAATTAATTTGCAGATAATGTTCTTAGATTTGCAGATAATATTCAATCTGCAAGCTGCAGATTGAACAGTTGAATATGTGACTTAAGTAGGTGTTATTTTGTAAAAATGCAACTTGCTTGGATGGTATTAAACAGTTAAAACCTGGCAATTATTCCAGGCAGAAAATGTAAGAACTTTGAAGCCCAACTATAGCCTTGAGTTATGGCTGTCATAAGCTTCCCTTTGAAACAAGTGTCTTGGATTCCCCCTTCCTCACTCTGGCTTGCTGTCTCAAATTTTGTTTGTTTTTTATCTGTAACTTTTCCCCTCCCTTAGGTATAACATTTGCACAGGCCTCTCCTTTTGCTCGAGGTAATGTGTTTGGTGAACCTCCATCTCCAGAGCAGCTTAAGCGACAGGAATCCTACAAGAACTTCCTGCGTCTACAGGTGAATGCTCAGGCCAGATATCATCTGGTGAAATAGATTGTAAAAAGAGGGTTTACACTCAGAGGAAATCATCACTGCCCACCAAAGACATTACCTGTGCTATCACAGCCAATTCTGGACTCAAGAGGTGTACTAAAAGCTACATACTATAGAGTTTCTTGGATTTTGGCTTACATAATAGCATCACTTAGACAAGCATTTCTTAATAGTTGGCTTCTTTAATTCCAGGCTCTTTTTCTTTTTTTTTTTAAGTACAGCTCTCTAAATACGGTATTGAGTTCTGCAGCTGTGCATACAGTAGAGGTTTGCATACATAAATGAGTGTAGAAAACAAGATGCCCTTGGAGGTCTACATCATAAAAATGCACATTCATCAAAATGAAATGGTGATCAGTCATAGTGTAGTTATTTATTGATAGGTATGTAAAACCTGGTTGTTCTTCAACTAGCTTATGTCTTCCGTCCATAATACTTCACATTTAATCTTATGCTTCACGAATTAAATATCAGTGTAATTAAATACCATTATCAAGGAAATTATAGATAAGTTAAGAGACTACTAAAGTAATACGGTAGTTTGATGTGGATCACTTGAAAAGAAAAGATCAAGGTTTTTTTTCCATGTATAGGGCTGCCAAATAGACTAAAGAATGGGAAGATCTTTTGCTTCAGTAAGTCAGCACTTTGTCTAATAATACTGTAATTGTGGAATGGAAAAAGATAATTTCTGCATCTTTTTGATTTCCCATCTTCCATTATTTAATCAGTGAATAAAAGTGTTATTCCAGCACATCTTGAATGGAGCAAGTGTTAGGAAATACTCTGGTTTTATTAGTAGTGTTTATAAGTTGTTTTCCTGTATTTCCAATGGCCAAAAATAATTAGTAAAATAGAATCTCATTTTAAGGGAATTCTGAAGCTGAAATATAGGACAGACTCTAGGATTCTTTCAGTGCAACCATATAGCTTTTGATTTTGCAAGTAGGTGCTTCAAAAATCATGGTGGTAAATGCTGTTAATCAGATTGTTACTGGCTATTGACAGTTGAATATTTCTTTGTTTTATTTTTAAGATTGAAGAAAAGAGACGTAGGGAAGAAGCAGAGCGAGAAAAACTTAGAATGGAAGAAGAAAAAGAGGAAAAACGACTCGCAGAGCAGAGGATGAGAATTCAAAAAGCATATGAAGAGGAACTAGAGGAGAGAAGGAGGAAAGATGAGGAGGTGTAGTATTTTGATACTTTGACTTCTTTCCATCCTAAACTAACCCTTTGTAGTATTTGTTGTCTAGAAGGTAAGCTGAGAACCGTCCTGTGAATTGCTCTTTGCTTTTAAATGGGTCTGCATTAGGCAGAGGAGAGGTGGAAGATTGTCAGCATTAACTGGCATATTCTTCTCACTGTTTATGGTATACTAAAACTTGAAGTACTGTTATTTCTTTCAAGAAAAAAACTGTAGTTTTATGAATGACAGTGGTGCTCTCCTTTCTGAAAGAAACTGGTGGTTAGGCCAATAAAAAGCTTTATCAAATTGGTGAATTAAAAAAAAATCATCCCAGTTATTGTCTTAAATCTAGCTCTTATGGAATTATTTGAAAAATGTAACTATGCAGGAATATTTTGTAAAGACATTTTTTGAATTGGCAAGGAAATATCTTTGAGATAAAAACACTGCTTGTTTTGGATGAATGCCAAGCAAATCTAGTGAATACTTTTCATGGAGGTAAATTCAAACCTAAATCAATACCCATGGATTTAATTCATACCCCAAATTTTTATTTCTTGGGTTTGCATTTTTTAATAAATTTGCATTATTTAGAATATAATAAATAATCGAGGAAGAGGACACAAGGCCATCAGAGAAGTAGGAGTCTTTAAGTGCCCTATGGGATTATGGAAATAAGATTAGGATGTAGGACTTGAAAATTTCTAAAATGAAAGGTTCATCTTGTGTTCTAAATTCTCCTTCCCTAGTAGGAGCAAATTAGCTGGATGAGCCTTGTCTTCTGGATACTAGAGCTGGTCTAACAGAGAGTAGAGAGCTAACTGATGTCATTGCTATTCACAGTCACACAACTAAATCTGAGACCAGATGATAATTTCTCTGTGGTCTTGTGATAGTGTGGTGCATGTCTGCAGTATATTTTAATTAAATCTGAATTTTTGAAAATTACTCCTACGGTTTAGCCTTAGCTGATGGCAGATCTGGGGTCACAAATGTGTTTATAGATGTTATTAGGAATTCTGTTTAATGATGTTAGCAAAGCCAGGGCTGCTGCTGTTTGATATTTGCATGATATATGTTTTAATTTGGATATCTGAAGTCCAACTAATGAAATATGCTTTTTTATTTCATACTACTCACTTTGATGTGTAATTTTGACTTCTCAGAGAAAGAAAACAAAACTTCAATAATTGTTTATTTTTTAATGTATTAATTACGTTACAGCGAAGATTGAAAAATAAAGAAATAATTCAATTAGATGAAAAAAGAAAAAAAGAGGCAGAAAAACAAGGAAAAGAAAAAGAAGAAAAGCAAGAGGAACAACTTCGACAATATTTTGAGAAAGAAAAGGTGGAAGAGGAAAAGAAGATGGTATGTTTAAGTGACTTTCTAAGACAACTTTTAAAAATAACTGGATTTTAAGGAAATCACATGATTTCTTAGACCTTTACGTTCAGTTGTTCCCCTCTCAGCTTATCAAACTGCAGTATACTTAATGGACAAACAGAGAACAGCTGATGGAAAAATCAGATATACTGCAGTAGAAATTTATCTTGTTGATCAAATTTGCATTAAAAATAGTGAAAGCAAGATTAATAATCTGCACTCAATAGTTGATTTTTGTATCTGCTGTGAAATACCGTGACCTGCATTTGCTGAGGTGTAAATATAAATAAAATTGTTTATTAGAGGACTGGTAGGACTCTTCATCTTGGAATAGTGGTGGTTTGGGTAATTTAATTATTTTCCTTTGACCTGGATGATGTAAGAAATCCATCACATGGAATTCTGATGGACATAATCTAAGTAAATTATACAACTCTCTCTCTTATACAATTTCTACTAAATTTGTCATTTCTCTAAATGGACAGATATAAAGGAAGTGTGTAGAGGAAAAAAGATATGTAACTGAAATATAAATAAAGAAAAAACACTCTACAGCATAGAAAAATGTATTAAAATTTCTATAGGTAGAAAACAAAAATCACATGAAATAATTTTTGCAGTTGTTTTACGCACTTAAAAACATTTTCTTCTAGCACTAACAAAACTTTCCCTGTGCAAAATAACACTTTATTCAGAAGCTATAGGAATGTAGTTTCAGTCTTGGTTTCCTCCCTGCAGCTGTCACGACAATCTTCACCCGTCATTCCTGCTCTTCAGAACAAATCAGTAAGAAAAGAAGAAAGGATTCCCTCTGCTGAGAGCCGTCTGTCTTACTATGCACAAGTATGATTGATTGTTATAGCAAAATTCTACTGGATTATTTAAGATAGTACAGTGTATGAAATCATGCCAGGCTTTTAAAGTTTGCCAGTTATTAGTGGAATGCCATGGATAATGACAGTCTTTATATTAATCAGTCTTGAAGCTCTGAAATTTAAGGTTAAATTTTATTTCAAGTATTGAAGAATTTTTCTTGTCAGTGTGTTATTTAAATTTTTTTCTGCATGTGCATTTTCTATAGGAATGAGTACCTCCTTTTGGAGAGGATATACACTATCCAGACCCTTACCAGGGTCTTACAAGGGGTCTGATGGTCTCAAGATTTAGGATAAGAAAGTTAACACATAATCTAGCAGCTCATCGTTTTCACTCACAGAAAAACTTAGCTCAGGCATGAAGTTTAATGTTGATTTGTAGCTACTGACATTCTGGTGTAATCTTCATGTTTTTGAAAGTACAAGAAGATCATTACTCCTAATATGCTTTGCTTTCTTCTCTGCATTACGAATTAGTTACAGTAGTGGTTCTGAGTCCTCTCATTTCTTTTACTTGACAATCTTCTCTGGGGCTTTTTTGGCTTTTAAAATGAACTTCTCCTAGAAGAGAATAGATCAAATAATTGTTTATGATATTTGAATCTCAGGCTACACTTCTGTCTTTTTATTGAATGAGTATTTGTTTGTTTTTTACCAACTCTTTGTCTGAGCTGGGCTAAGTACTTTATAGTGCAGTTTCAGAGAATATTTTATGTCACACTTTAAACCATTGCTTTCCCTAAATTTCCTAAATGTGAAGAATGCTCTGGAGGTAGGTCAGTTTATTTCTTTAGCAGTACTTGGAATAGATTTGTTTAGAACTCTGTCTAGTGCATTACAGGTATTGTCATAGTAATTTGGATTATGCATTTAAAAAACCTGAGGCATTCGCAACCTATAAGGTTACTGTTCTGACTTCAACTGTTAATGTAAATTAGATGTAAAATAAGTAAATAAAATGTACTGTAATTTCTTCCTTTTACAAATGACATTTCATATTGATGATGCTCACTAGGATCCTGCACAGCCAAGAGCTCCCTCTCCACCTGTCCCTGCTAGAAGAAATCAGCTGCGTTCATTAGGTGGGTATTTGTCTTCATTGCAAGCTCGCTTTCTATTACAGCAAAGCCATTCTCCATTACAGTTCCTTTTCTTGCCTGCAAAAGAATAGTCCTTTAAAGGTTGCATTTCTGTCTAGGTATTTTCTCTCTCTTAGTACTATCAAAGTATTAGTATGGTATGTCTGAAGTTTTAAGACAAAATAAAAAATGCTTTTATTATGCGTCATCATAAGGAAATACGTTTTTGTAAAAGCTCTGGTAATGGAATAGTCTGCATGGGAAGTGCTGGATCTCTCAGAACAGCAGTACCACTGTGACCAGAAATGGAAAAGTTTTGGATTGGCTGAGTAAGAGATTAGACCAACAGAGTGTAGAGCATTGCAGTTCTAACTCTTAAATTCTACCTGCCTTTGTTAGTCTGCCTAATCCTCTCCTCATTCCTCTTAGCTTTCACTGGTGGTTCTAAAATTCAAAAGTGCTGGAAGGATCTCCTTTGCTTTTTTTATATTAGTTATTCTGGCAATATGTGGGTGGAAAGCAGTAATTTTCCTGCTGATACATTTTTTACAAATATATAAGGAACAACACATGTAGTAGTTAGTGATGTCCTACAAATGCTAGCTTGCAGCAGAAAGTACCTAAGGCCATTCCAGGAAGTTGTGGATTTTCCACTAAATGGAAGTGGTTCTTAATCCAGCCATTTGAAATTGACTCAGACCTTCTGTCACGAGAGAAATAAAGATGTATAAATTGAGTCTCATGTTTGAGGATACCTAGTAAGGTATCCTAGTAAGGTAACCTAGTAAGACTTGCTTGCCTGCTAAGTTCTGGACACTAAAGTCTAAAAGTCAGTGAAATACCAAATTATAAGTATGTTGTTTGGAAAATGAGAAATTTCTGGAACAGGTTTAACTTGTGGAGGAATGCTGTCCTGACCACAAAAAACAGCATAGACCCAAAGTAAGTCTGAAAAGTCAGCATAGGCATGTAAGAAAAATTGAAGTTAGAATTCTTAACCACTTAAGAGAATCTGCACTAGGCAGACAGATATCCAACTTTTGAGTCAGGAAATAAAAAAGATGCTGAGTGCTTGCAGCTACCACTGCAGTTCCTGTTATCTGAAGACTGTGTAGGTTTGCATATTCCAAATTAAGGCTGTTTACTGGCAACACCCACTTGCATTCCTTGGCTTTTCCTTTTTTAAATATAGCAAAACATTTTCAGTGACATTTGTATGTTTTCTGCTGTACAGGGGTTCTGGTCCTCGTGCTGTCTCAAAATATAGGCTCTGATCTTATTTCTAGTGTATGAAATGTTGTGAATCTTGTGTTTGTACAATCCATGTTTTAATTAACATTTCATTATATCTGTTTTTTCCCTTTTTTTTTTACTTATGTTTATAAGTAGGCAGAAGAGTTGCTCTGACATGCCTTATTTTTAAATTATTTGTGCTAAATTCCAGAGGAAAGGAAGAATGTGATAAACGAATTGTCAGAGATGAGGAAACAGCTTCGTAGTGAAGAGAGGCGACTGCAGGAACAGTTGCTAAATGTGGCCAGTCATGATAATGTACCAATTACACGGTAAGAATTGAATCTTGTGTTTCAAAAGCTAGGTTTTTCACAGGATCTCACTGTGTATTACTAGCTACTCTTAGTTGACCAATGTACGTGAGTGGAATAAAAATACATAGGTAGAACTTGTATATAATTTTTTTTTCATTTTTTTCTAATGTGTTTGGGTTTTTTCCAAGACTCTTGCTAAAATTTATTGTAAGAATGGCTGTACTGGTGAGATAGGAAGCTGGAATGCTTTGTCTTGAAGAATGGTCTAAAACAGATGTCTAAGGCAGAAAAATATCTCATTACCTTTTTTCTAGTGCATTATTTGTGCCTGTAAACTGCAGTACTACCTACTGCTGAATATGCTTATGAATACAGTACTGTTGTGGAAGTACTTTCTTCCTTACTGAAAAATCATATTTTCTATATTTAATAAATTTGGTTTGCTCTGAAAGTGTATTAGTTAATCATACTGATTAGCTGGAAAAGACATATCTAATTGCCAGACCTAGTTCCACTCTTTTTATAACACAATATGCAGTATCATTACTTTCAAATTTATTTTCCTGTTTTGATAGCTTTATTTAAAGATAAAAGATCTGAACATTATCAATATTGCATTTACATCCAACTTATTCATATTATGGTGTTAAATTGCTTTCTGCTTGTTTTACAAACTTTTCAAGCAGGAGGAGAGAGAAGAATCCAAGGGACATATTTGAGATGGCCAGGCTTCGTCTGCAGGCTCCAGTTCGGCGACCTTCTTTAAAGGAGGCACAACATCCTGTCAATATACAGAATATCTGGGATTTTAATGAACTTAAATACAAAGGCAGGTAGATCTTGTTACTGATGAAGAAGGGTAGGGAAACATCTGTCCTTCTCCTCCATCTTCCATTCCAAGTAGGATTTAAAGACAAAAAATAAAAATCAGGCACTTCATGAGCTACTGCCCATGCGCTGCACTTTGTGAGCAGTATTTTGTTTGTGGATGTGTATCTCTTTGTGGCACTGTTCCTGCAATTCCATGGAATTCTTGGCCTCACAATGCTGCAGCATCACTTGTAGCACTAACCTGTCTTATGGTTACCCTGCTGCTTAAACTTCTTGTGCATTTGATACCATGGTTACTGAAAATAGACTGAGTTGGACTTTTTTACCGAGCAACAGATTATGTTTCTGTGGAACTTTCTGTTTATTCTTTACCAGAAAACATATATTTTTAATGTAGTAAAATTGTAAAATCATTACTAACTTGCTCATCCTCTTGGCCATTGACACTATTATTTTTAATGGATATTTCTTTTAAAATGCTTTTCAGAAATGTTAATTTTTGGCAGAAATGTAAATTTCATATCTTTATTCTAGATCCTGAAACACGGATGGGCTTGAGGCACATGTATCCTGATCCTCCAAAAGATGACCAGACTCTAGAGATTCAACAGCAGGCACTGTTGAGGGAGCAGCAGAGGAAACTTGACAGAATGAGAATGAGGAGAGAAACAGAAGGTAAGGAATGAATGCTCCGAGATAAACAAAAATCTTTGAAATTATGTGTTTTGTATTTGATAAGAATTAATACCCACCAGCACTAATTTTATTTCTTTCAAGTCCACTGCCAGCACTTGCAGTACAAAACATTAAAACACCAGAACATTGAAAGTATATTGAAATGTAAGCATAAAAAGATTGAGTGTTTGGGGGAGCTTTTGTGGTTTTGTACTTTTGGGGTTTTTTTAATTACTTGTGACTGTTTTTCTTTGATCTATTTTAGTTTCAGAAACCTGTATCCATAAAAAAGCCTTTGCTTTAGAGACCACATGTGAAATACTGTGACTACTTGAAGTTTCTGGAAGGAAAATGTTGCTTGTATTGCTAAATAGAGATGATCCTCAGATAGTAAACATTAACAGCCTAACATGGAAAATATTTTGGCTGCATATTGAAGAAGCAATGAAAAGTGGATGTATTATCTTTTTTTTTTTATATGCTACAATTAATTCCAAATGTAAGGTTCATTCAGGTATCTTTTGCAGACAGTAATGAAAGAGCAGTATTTCCAGTTGTTTTAGAGGATATTTAAACTTATAATGAGAGTTGCTTAAACATATACAAATGAACTCAGTTTTGAGTGCAAGATACAGATTTCTTGAAAAAGTGTTTGTCTCTTTAACTCAGACTGGCCTAACTAAATTTTTGAAGAGACAGTAACTTTATTTCTGTGATGGCTTAGCCTTTGCTGACAGCCAGACTCCCTCCTGCTTGTATCTCCTCACTCCTGCCCTTTGGGGAAACAGGAAGTGTAAAGCTTGTTGGCCAAGGTGCAGATGGGGAGATTGGTTACCAGCTGCTGTTGTGGGCAAAACAGACCTGACTTGGGGAAAATTAATCTGGTTACTATAAGCTAAATATTTGATTACTGACTTTAGCATAAAATAAAAAGCATGAAGCTTGAACCTTTTCTGCCCCATTCTTGTGCCCAGTTTCACTCCTTCAATCTCAGTGTCCCTGCTCCCCTTCCTTGGTACCACCCCAGATACCAAGTTACTTCTGTGCTGCAATGAGTGATGTTAGGTTCAGGCAGGGGGGAATTACGGTCATTACACAGCAGTTTCTCTCAGCTGCTTCTGTCTTCTTGCACCTTTAAATCTGCTCTACCATAGTGTCCTTCAGGGACTGCAGGAGAATCTCTGCTCTGGCACCTGAGCACCTCCTCCTCCTCTTCTCTGGCCTTATTGCCTCCAAGGCTGCTTCTCACAGGTTTCTCCTCAGTCCTACTGCCATGCTTTGATTTGCTTTTTCTCAAATTTGTAAGCAGAGGCATCACAAACATGACTGATAGGCCCCACTATGTCCTGCAGCAACTTCATTGTGGCAACAGCTGTGCCCAGCACAGGATGTCCCCTGGCATCTCCCCACAGCCCCCCACCTTGCCACAGTCACCCATGGAATTGCTCCTTAGCCTTAGGGCATTAAATAAAACGTAACACATGTGGAAGGGAAATATTTACATTTTTGCCTACTGCTTTGGAAAAACTGAATGCCTCTTCTGGTCACTGGTACTTTGAAACTTGCTCCTGTTTGCTGTTGCCAGACCTGTAAGATTAACAGAATTGATACTGAGATGTGAAGGGTGACAACTCTGTTTTGTTCAGTATCCTGTTGAGTGTTAAAGATGATTCCTGTTCTATCTTGGACAGATGAGCTGGTGTTCAAGCAATATGGGCCATATTGCTTATGAATAATAGAACATCACAGTTGCAAATAACCATATCTGTATCACATTCTGTGTTAATCATATGGTTGTGAGTATCCTTTATGTTTAAATGGAATGTATAGGCTTGACTTCAGTCTTCCTCTTCATGAGATTAAAATGCTGAAAAATAATTCACTGGCTTCAGCTGAGATCTCTCTGGGGCTTGGTTCTGTTTTTTTCCGCCATTAGAATATTTTTAATAGATCAGTCTGAAAAAGCTTTCATTTAACGTTTTCTGCAGAGAAACCTCCACCATCTAGGAAGCAGATTTGTCTTTTCCATTAATTTCAAGCACATGCAGTCATTTAGACTTCTGCTAGTGGATAATGTAGGCTTCCATGATGACATCCAAGGAAAGACTTCTTCAGGTTAGTTTAGATTAGTTGATAGACAGCTGATTTTTGTGTTTTCCACTGATGCTTCTAGAGGCTCCTTAAACAGTTTTTTCTCTTTCTCTCTCCTACTGCTTTACAACATCATTTAACTTTATAGTCTGTCACTGAGTACTGAGCAAGAGAATTAGTTGCCATCTCTCTGTTTCCAGTTTATTTTCCTTAGAGACAACTTCATCACCTTCCTCTTGCTGAAAATAGATGAGTGGTTTTATTGTTTGATTTAAGGCAGAAAGAAAGATGAATTAAAGTAGTATGTACTTTTATACTGCAGGTGAAATAATGTGTTATGGGCTGTTGTGGCAAAGGCCCACACTATGTGAAAGTGTTCTTTGCCTTACATGTTTTTTTTTACAGTTTTTCCCTCTGATATGTTTTGTTTTTCTCTTTATGTGAAAGAGGAATATGTTGACTGTTAATGAAACTATAAACTGAGAAATCAGTGTTTTAAATATCCCAAGTTTTTAAATGCTAGCTGTGTCCCTATAAATGAGGCAGTTTTTTGCAGACTTCTGGATAATTATTCTGGGGGATGTGAGGGAAAGCCCTAGGAGCAGGTTTGATGTTGCTGTGCTGCAGTGCTGGATGCTGCTTGACTGGAGCAGTGTATTAGGAATGGACTGGGAGTCAGGCCAGGAGGACTGACAGCCCACATGCTCTGATGCTGGACAGAAAGTCAGCTACACACTGAGTAAGGTGGTGTTTCTTGCATCTCTGCCTCAGAAACAATCTAATTCAATAATTTATTTGAAAGCTTAGCCTAAATAAGAAAAGTAACTTCATTTCTGCTTTTCTGCATTTCCACCATGCATTGGGTCATTGTTAGCTAAACTTTCAGGATGGGTTTCTGTGCTCTCCAGAATTGAGTTTTTTATCCCTAGGTAAAAGCTTATATATTCTTATCACTTTCCTCTGTGAAACGATCTCTGGTTCAACTTCTCTTTGAAAGCTGGAAGTGTGGTGTGCTCAGCATGTTGAATGTACATTTACTCTTGGGGCTTTCTGCCAGTCCCTGCTGTGGTTGTTATTCCCTGCCAGGAGCCAAAAAACAGATTAGAAATAATACACTACAGATTTCTGTTTGATTTCTCTGATTCTACTTAAATTTACACAAGGAAACTGGAAAAATGGTTGCTTTTATATGTTCTAAAAACTCATTCCTTCAGCACAATTTATGTATATTTAAAGATGTAATGCATACTGGTCTTCATTTTTGCAATAAAAAGCTGATAAAATACATTTTGTTAACTATTTTTATGTTAATCCTGTCGTTTTGTCTCTTGTCTATGTAGCTTTTGATGATCAAGATGATTCTGCTTTGGACAGCTATCCACAAACCATGGGCCTGGTAAGAAAAGGTTTTTTATTATATTTCTTTTTCATTTATGAGAAGTATTGTGTCTTTCACTGATTTGGAGAAAGGAATGACACTTAACATGACAGCAAATGAATTTACTTTTTTTTCTGGTTCACACAAATGACAGCTTCCTTAAACTTGACATACAAGTTGCTTATCTTTGCATATAGAGATGGCCTGATTCTTTAACTCTCTTCCTTTTGTATTCATTGGTACTTATTTTATATTCATATGATGTTAGATTGCTGCCGGGGGGTGAGAATTAGTAAAAAAAGCCAAGCCAGAAACAGTTGCTCTGAATTCAGGTGGTTTAAGTGATGCATTTGGCAGTCAAGAATTGGATCTGTTCTCAGATGGAATGTTTATTTTCTGACTTGGTGAAAAGAGCAAAATAAAGTTCTATCAAATTAGAATCCTGCACTAATCCAAAATACTGAATAATAGAGTTCAATTGTATTTCATGAGAATGTGAAACAATGAAAAACAGGAGACTGTGCAACAGCAAAGACATTAACCTTGGGAATAATGCTGTCACTAAATTCAGAAATGAAACAGTTAATGAAACATTAATGCCCTTTATAGTTGTAATTTAATGCCTGAAATTATCACTCAGAGCAATATTCTGCAGTAAGAGATTTGTTTTCTCTTGTTCTGTTTCCTCTGATAGTTTTTACTGCTTTGATTTTAGAGGGGTTTTCAACATAAATTATTCCACAGTAGGATTTTTGTAACAAATGGCTGCAACTATGAAGTGAACTACGAATATTGGTCTTAGTGCTTGATAGTATGATGTAGGAATTCATTATTTTAATGCTTTAATGTCAAAGATTGTATGTGGTGGGATAAGTTAAACATAAGGAATCATTCTTCATTTGATCAATACTTCATACAAACGTTAAGTGCAAAGCTCACTTTGAGCATTGACTGTTCTGAACCTCATGGAGTGACAGATATCAATTTCTTGATGGAAATGTCTGTGTTACACAAATTACCACAACAGTTGCCATGTGTAGGCAATTTCAGTAACTGGGGTTTCTACAGAAAAGTTAAAAAAAGCCAAACCCCTAATGCTTGAAGAGAATATGTGTTCTTTAAAAATGTATTGGGTTTTTAGAACCACAAAGTCAAGGATAGTAGAATATTAACACTGTAGAGCTGCTCTTTGCTTTGCAGAAGTCTGGCAATTAATTTACATTAATTATCATTTGGCCTCAGAAATGTATTGGAGTCTCTGAATTTCCATTTTTTCTGTTTCACTTTTGTAGTTCAGGAACAAATCTAGTGAATTCCAGAAAAATTCACTGTTGGAATCGGATAGCGCTTTTATTGGTGAGTTTCTTCCTCTCCTTGACCATGTTGTGAGTGTACAGACACGTGGTTTAGCCTAAAGCTGTGT
Source organism: Toxostoma redivivum (assembly GCA_013397375.1). NCBI lineage: Eukaryota > Metazoa > Chordata > Aves > Passeriformes > Mimidae > Toxostoma > Toxostoma redivivum. The sequence continues at coordinate 194,826 of VXBI01008041.1, read as the reverse complement.
CTCTAAAATGATTATTACTGTTCTAGAAGTTGCAGTGGTTGTAGCTATGGGGACTGGTTTGAAGTATTAGGAAGTTGTGTCTTCCAAATTAAAATACAGAGATTTATAAAATTTTACTGCAACAAATTCGTGTAGATGACACTTAAATTTTACAATGCTGCTCAGTTGTCCTTTACCACCTTACATCTTTTCATGAGAAGGCATCTTTCTCTGCTCTTCATGCTTTGTCTGGGAGGTTAGTCTTGTCAAGGGGCTTTTTTTGACATCTTCCCAGCTTTGGATAAGGAAAAGTTAATATTTATTCAGGAAATGTGTTACAATGGTAGCATAGGCAATGCTTTTCTATTGTTCTGCTGCAAATAATATAATTTATTGGCAGTCACAGCTTGCAATTGCAATCTGTCCACAGTGAAATATAAAAGTCTTAGACAGTCAGCGATTCTTTTCATGGTTATTCTTTTGATTTACAAGCATGCTTGATTTTAAGTGTGATTATATGGGTATAAAATAGCAATTCATTCTAAATTAGTCACTTTTCTGCTGTTCACATATTATTTCATTTCACTTGCAGCATCCTACTTACAGACATTGTCACTTACTCATCATCTGAAGCAGAAGATTTTTAGTTTTCTAAAGATTTTTGTATAGACTGCCTCATGTAATGTCTCTCTATTCAGCCTTTATATGCATGGATGTAAAAGTGCTGTTTTATTTCCAGCTACTAGAAATAATAAGGCTAGAAAAACCCAACCAGCGCAGGCCTTGACATGCTATTTTCCATTAGCAGGCATTTCAGTATCTTAAAATTTCTTTCAGTCTTCTATGGGAAATCATCTTGCAAGGTTTTTATTCTTGGCTGTAGGGGAGATGCAGTAGAGTCCTGTGGGCACTCTTTAATGAAACAGTGCTTCTATGAACTGATAATTATTTTCTCTAGCTTTGGTTAAAAGCAGAGTTTTTAATTTGAAACGTATTCAAGCACAGTCTGTTAATGCGCAAGAACTTGGCATTGGGAAGAGCACAGGGTGGGGGCTTTCAGCCTTGTTCAGTGCATTTGGTTCTCTCTGTAGTCTGCAAAACCTTCCTTTTCAGGTTAGGGATTGTGGTGTATTAGTACAGCCCAATGGTGAAGGGATGCCTCAGGAGAGCCCATCAGTCTAGGATGGGGCCAAATATCCCATCTCAGCCAGGACAGGCTCATGGAGAGGAACACAAGATGCAGGCCAGACATTCAGGACTCTTCCAGCTTCCAGTGACCTGTAGCTGATTGCATTTCGTAAGTCTTGCTAAGCTGGGCCTTTTGTAGGTTGTCTTTCTTGAACTGGAATCAGCATTTTTGAATCCCTATTTATCATCAACAGTATGATGTGGATAACTATGTAACCTGTGCCTTCAGTGAGCTATGTCCTTTCATCTGCTCTGAGGCTGCCACCTCTGTAACAGGGTGCTCTTGGTTATTCACCACTTTCATAAGGTTCATGGTATTTATACTCCTCTCACCTTTTCCCTTCTTCCCATCCAGCTGGTACTTGCAGTTTAGTGAGATGTTGGAGTTAACCTAACATATTATTTATTTCCCCCCACTCCTTTTTCTCCCTTCCCCCCTCCAGATCATTTATGACTGATGAAAACCGTGTTCTTCAAAAGTGAGCTGTATGCATTAACCAAAAATGTGTTATCCTTTGCGTTATTTGGGCTTTATAAATAGCTACTGACATTCTGAATATGAATCTGGTGACTTCCATCCCTGAAATGAAAAATAAAAAATACCATTCTCTGGGGGCTGCCTTCTCTGTGAATTGTACTGCTCACATTGTCTAAGGGTCTTTTGTGAAATACAGGGAGTTTATTTTAACAGTGTTTGCCATTTTCTAAGAAGAGTGTAATACTACTCTCTGTTTCGGTTGAGTTTTTTCACATGGGTTTAAAATCCAACTCAATTTTGACATCTACTATGTCATCATTACATATGTTTATCTCCTAGGGCTCAGAAATCTGAGGCAGTTAGATATAAAGTGGTTTATTAGTTTCTTTTTTCCTTTTTTTTTTGCCTCACTGAAAACCCTAGAATCCATTAGTGTTAATGTAGTGATTTAAAAGCATGAACAATAAATGCTTACAGGAACAGGTAGCATCTGATACTGATGATACACTAGTAGTACAAACAAATTCTTAAGCTTGTCCTTTGTGACAAATTCACACTGTTAAACCATTTTTTATATTCTGAGTAACCACTATTTTCAATATAGTGAAATTCAGCTGGTCTTGTAGCTGGAATTCTGAATTGTTAGCTTTACACCATTTCAAAATTATGCTTTGATTTTTTTACTTGAAACATTTGTAATAAGAACATGAGTACCTGTTGAAACTGGGGAAGAGGAAAGATGAGGAAAAAAAATGTATTTTTAGGGAAAAAAACAACTGACAGTATAAAAGAAGAAAAATATCTTTGCTATTCTGAACTTGTTTGATACCAATCAAATTTATTTTTCAAGCATAAGTCAATTTTCAACTAAAAGAACTGTTTAATTGTTTAATTGTTCTGTTTAGAATTTACACACATTTATCTTTCAGGGATTTTTTAACTTTATGTGATATACTGGACTAACCACTTTTCCAAAACATGACTTTGTTGTCACAAAGAGTAGTTGGTAGTGGATTCTATAGGGTTTTTTTTGAGCAGAGTCCTTCCTTTTCCTGGGAGGCTCTGTTCCTGAAGATGCCAGAGGGGCTGCAGTAGGAAACAGAGCCACTGTCTGCACCAAGCAGCACCAAAGCCATCAACCAGCCCCAGCAGGGGTACTGGTCCTGGAGGAAAAAAAACCAAAAATACTTGTTTGAAAGAGTTTCCAGAGTCAGCAAAAGAAGGGGAACTGGACAAGTTTGAAAGAGAGACATGACCTTAGGATTCATGAATATTATAAAAATAGATTAAACTCCCCCACAGTAATGTGATACAAGTATGATCAAAAAGTGTAGTTATTTTTTCTTGTATGAACAGATTCTAACATTTTATTATATGAAAAAGGCAGAGATATGACCAAGGATGTGTGATTAAGGCATAGATCTTGTGTTTATCATATTCCATGTAACACCGAGAGTCCATGTGATGTTATTATGTATTCCATGTAACATACTCACAAACATAATTTGTTACACGATTGTATCTTGTTATGACTGATTTTCCAAGTGTTGTCCCTTTCAAGTAGAGGTGCTGTGCTCATTTGAGTACTCATTTACTTTAAAGGCCTGGGTATAAACAGGATCTTTAACGAATACATTCCTGTGGTGGAGTCAAGTACAATATATTGGTTTGTTTCAAAACATAAACAAGTTAGAGCACTCTGATATTCTGATTTCTATGAAAATTATTTCACCTGTTTTTCCAGGTGCTAATGGGGAAACGTTTTCTGCCTTAGAAGAAGTGAATTTATTACCACAGCATCCACCTTCTGCAAGGGAGAGGAGACGACTAAGGCAGAGAGCTTTGGAGAGTGCTGTACGTGTAAGAACTGACAGATGTAATGTCAGACAGTCCCTGTGCTTCCACAGTGACTCCATATTATGGCTCCTGAGGGGGTACACATGTAGCTATTTGCCCTTTTAAAAAGGATGCTGTTTAACTGAAGTATTTGTGCATTTTTGGATTCCCAGCAGGAGGAGGTTTCACCAGGGCAGACACCATTGCTGCAGCCTGACAGCTTCTCTTTGCACTCAAACTTCAGCCTCGACGTTGATCAGGTGAAAGGCAAGAATGAGGAGCGACTGCACAGACTGACTGAGCTCCAGCAGAAATCTCCTTCCTTGGGTATGCTCCCTGTAGCAGAGATGATGTAGTGAACACTAAGAAATTACAGTAATTAAAGGAACAAATAATAGTAGGCTTCATGTAGCAGAACAGTGAGCAATCAGGCCAAACACAGGACTTATTTATAGAGCTCTGTAGCTGGTACAAGGGCTTCCCCAGCACACCTCAACACAACTTCTTTAGATTAAGTTCAGAGGAGGAGAGTAGGAAAAGATTCTCATGTTCCTGTCTGATCAGCCATTGCTACTTGTCCTGTGAGAAAACCACTGCAGTGTGGGCAGCAGGATAGGGATATCCGGCTGCACAGCTGAAATGGCAATGGGAAGAAATAAAACACCCAAGTGATGAATGATGATTAGATGCCTGTGTGAGTTTATTGGCATTCCTGGGAGTCAGATGTCTGTGGTCCAACCAACATGAAGATATGCCAGAGAAATTGTATATGATGAAGTACTTCAGTTTCTAGTTAATTTAATTTTCTAGTGGTTTGTTAATATTAATGATCATTCAGTATTTGACTATGTGATTATTTGATACTGATACATCTTTCACTGCACACACACTTGAATTCATTCCGTGTTTCTTGCATCAGGTGCTGGGAGGTGTCTTGGATCATCTCCAAGTGCTGGCTGCCTGATCTAGATCCCTTTTGTGTATGAAGTATCAATCATGGCAACCATAATGGCATTTAATTTCTCACATGGATTGTGACCCAGTTCATACACTTTGTGCTAATGATTCTTTCATACAAATCTGAAATCTCCCTTTTTTGGAGGTAGTTGCTATGCTGTCTGGGCAATTACAGTATCAGTATCCTTTTTATAATCTTAATGAGAATGCAGATGCTGGCAGTATTTTTGATTCTGTTGCTATGGGTACTCTTACAAGCACTTCATCCTTTTTTTTTTGTTGTTTTAACCATCTCACTGTAGTTTTTAAGTCACTAAAAAAATAAACCCTATTCATACTAATTTTCTTCTAATATCTAAATAAACTCTTTACTAATTTTACTCCACCCAGTTATATTTTCTATGTGAACTACTTTTACTTCCCTCTTTGTTGTATTTCACCTCTTTTATAATTTCACTTCATGCTGTATGCACTACACTTTTTATTTTGCTTGCCTTCTGTTTGTCACAGCCTCCAGAGCTTCAGCAATAGAATTTATATATATATATATAAATGTCTGTATGTAGCTTGCTCTCTGGAGCACATGGGGGCCCATCACACACACATCCTTAGCATTTGTGCCTCTTGGAAAGGCAGCAGTAGACCCTCTTGCTGAGCTGTGGTTGTTCAGGCTGCACTGCTGCTTGCCCTCATGTTCCCTCCTTGTGCTCAGGGATGTTACAGAAAAAATGAGTGAAGGCAAGTTTTTTACTCCTTTTCCCTAACAGTCTGAAAGAGCTCTTGTGGCATCCTCTTGCTTTCCAAGTAGCAGGACTGTAATGTCTCCTCTGCTCTCAGAGATACTGCTGAGAAAAAACAAATCTCTCAAATATATCACTAAGGAGACTGGTTATCTTCCCTTGAAATGACCAGAGGTGGCAATTCACAGGCTTTGATAAATTCTGAGAGCTGATCTGTTTCAATAAGGAGGCTCTGCTCACAGCAGTTCACTTTCTCCTGTGGGACTGATCTGGGAATCCTAAAGGCATCCTAGTATTGTTTTCTTAACTGGAAAATTAGAAAAAAAGAGTCAGGCCTTCTCCTCCATTTTCACTCATGCAAAAAAATTCTTATCAGTGTAGACTTGGTGAATATTTGGGGGATGGAGTTTCTGCAAGCCAGAGATACTCTCTCTGTCAAGCAAAGTATGTGTGTTCCTAAGGACATAAACAAGAACAGACTCAGATACAGAAGAGGGAATTCTCACAGATTTGGGCACACAAGATGTGTTGCTGTTGGTGTTTTGCAGGAATCCAGAAACCATTCAATTTCTAAGCCAGAATTTCATGCTAAAGAAAAGCTTTCCTTACCCTCAGCCTCCACATGCAAACTGAATTTTCAAGAGTCTTGATATGTGTCCCAGTTAGGGGCAGTTTTTTATGGAGTGTGCAGAGTGTTGAAATTCATGATGATGAAGTTCTGCAGTGCAGCTGATATGCTTGTGCTTTCTAGAAGCAGCGCCAAGTGAGTCTGATCCAGTGATGTGCACTTACCTCTGGCAGAACAGTTGATCTTGCCTCTCACATGTGCAAGATTTAAAGGCTTTGCTTTAAATGCAGAAGTAGTTAAGTGTGGGGAAATGCGGCCCTCTGGCCTGGGCATTCACAGTTTGTTTGTCTCTAAACAACGTTATTTTTATTGTTGCTAGATATCATCTCTTAAAGCAGCAAATGGAAAATGAATTTTATTTAGGTATCACTTTTCCTGCTGTGTGCTGTTAACCCCTCTAAACCTACATATGCAAAAAACTGTGGGTTCCAACCCACAGGAGAGTTCTTCTGACCCAAGAGTTAGGAGACAAAGAGGTTCACTCTGCCAGCTTCAAGCACAGGAGATGACAGGCCCTAGAGAGAGGGAGGTCTGCTCTCACTTCTAGTGTTGCAGACAAGTTTTAACCAGACTGGGAAGGCTTGGAGGATGATCAGATCAGATCACTGTCTGTATGATGTGACAGAACTAATGATTCATGCCAAGTTCTTTTGGAACAAAAAGTATTTGGCATTTTGTTTTTTGTTGCAATCCAGCCAACAGACAAAGAGCAAAACTGAGCCCTTGCTCTCAGTGTGTGTGGGGTTGTGCAGTTCCTGTCCTTCCCTTCACCCCTGCACTCCTGCCTGCTGCTTCTCCAGGCCTTGGGCTCTCACACTCATGCTTAGACCATGAAATTTCAGTTTTTAATGAGAATGTTCAGAGAAGCTTTGGTTTAAATTCTCATTTTTAAAAAGTCATCATTTTTGCAGAATAAAACCCTGACATTTGTAAAAATCATCTAAATACTTAAATTATGTGACACTTACTAATTGCTTATGTGAATTATTTAATCACTAAAGAATATACAATTCTGTTTTGCTTGAATTAGGATGTTTCTGCAAAAAAAATTTTTTTTACTAATCCGGAGTCCTTAAACATTTTTATGCCCACCTTAAACACCAAGAAACCAGAACCTCCTCATTGATGTGACTCAATTTTAAGAGGAAACCATTGCAATTTTCAGTCATTATAGATAGCTGTGGTTTGCACAATTTTTTCAATCTATGTAAAATATAAATGTTGTGAGGCCAAAAAATTGAACAGCACAGAGAAATGTATACATTTATGTACCTTTATATAGAGTAAAATTTTATGTTGTTTAATAATCTACACTAAGAACTATTTGTTTAAGGTATTGTGTATGTATGATTGCTGACAGAATTGAAACAAGTAATAGTAGAGTCTGGAGTGATAATGACTCCAAGTTCAAAGGCAAGGCAGTTCTGCTTTTTGTTGAGTGGGGTTTATTTTGTAGCTGGAAGAGCCCAACTTAGCTAGTTTCAGCATGACATTGCACTGAGGTTTTGAGCTGTGTTGAGCTGTGATGCACAGGCTCGCTTGTATTTGCACTGTTAAACTGAGATAAAACAATTCTTCCTCATGAAGAGATTGTCTATACACGGTTCAGTCAGGCCACTGTAATTGAATGGCCTTATTTTTACATGCATTTTATGCATATATGCAGTGACAGATTTGACTTCTCCCTAAATAGAAGCTTTTTGGAAAGCAAGAACCCTCTGCTGAGTCCACCCACCTCTGCCTGTGTCCTTATCCCCTTGCTGAGCTGCTGGTGGGGAGCTGTTGAGAACCAGTTCCCCAGAACATCAGCAAACGTGTGCTAAGTAGAAATATCATTTTAAAAGCATTCTCGATGCACTGATTGCAGCCAAGCCTGCCCAGTGTTGTGATGGCAAGAGCTTCTGTCCCCTCTAACACGCGTGTTGCTCTCCTCCTCTCTCAGGTGATGACATTTCCTTAGGGGACGTGGACGACCTTCTGAAGCGCGCTCAGTCCCGCGCCAGCTCCACTGACACCTTGGCCACAGAGCCCTGGCTGCGCCCGGGAACGTCGGCCACGCTCCGGAGACTCCTGGAGGAGCAGCCGAGCCCAGCTAAGCTGTCCCCGGAGAAGGCGCTCCCGCTGGGCTGGCAGGGGCTCTCCACGGCGCACGGCTGACACCGCCCGGGGAGGAGCCTTCGGCACCGCTGCGCCCGCCGGGGAGAGCTCTGCCGTGTAGAGAGTGGAGCTGTGTGTGTGACTGAAAATAGCAATAATAAAGGATCAGAAACTGCAGTGGAACAGAGATGTAGCACAGGGATGTTGACTATTCCATGACGTGGGGAATGGAGGAATAGTTTGGCAGTTTTTGCACTTTTTATACAACTTACATTTCAGCCTCAGAAACAGTGTGGTGTGTGTGAATTTAATATCAAATCAGAGATGTTTTTTAGCTTTATAGTCAAACTCCAAAACTTTCTGGCATTAGAGTAGCCCAGCAGCAGAAGGGCATTACCCAAAGAGTGAGTAACTTGAAGAAGGACACTTGGTTTTCATACAGGATAAATGCTGTCCTGCATGAAAGCACAGCTAACACTTTCATGGGAAAAAAAATTACTATCAGCAATGTGTCTTATATTCCCTAACTTGTCATGTGCTGAAAATACAGATATTGTTGAATATATTTATGTTTCTGATTGAAGAATTAATAAAGTATTTTGTTACTAAACTTAGTTTTGTTATAAAAACTGTGAAAGCCGACTTAAATTTTATTACTTCAGTTTCAGCTTACATTTACTCATGAACAAACTGGAGTGTTAAGGCTGTCTCCAAAGAAATAAAAACATGGAACATCTGTTGCTTAAGAGCACAGAGCTTTAGCAAGAAGCACATGGAGCAAGATTTTAGGAGTTCTGTGAACTATACAACCAAGAGGAAGCAGGGGTAATGCTGCAACTTCCCTCTTGGTTAGGAAATTCCCACCCAGAGGCCTAAAGCTGATCAAGGGGGGGAAAAAAAGACTAATAAAGCACTGATGAAACAAGGACTTTTTACAAAGGTCTTTTATTTTTACTACAATGCCACCTTCAAGCTTTTGTAAATCTGTCTGAAGGCTACAGCAGCTCCATGATGATGCCAGGCAATGTTTGCTGACAGATGAACCTGACTGGTGTTGAGCTTCTTCATAGGTTTAGGACATTCCTTCCCAGAGAGGATTTACCAAATCAGGATAATTCTTACCCAGAATTTCTGGCTCAGCAGTAAGAAGGTTCATCAGTGACAGCGGTGGCCACTCAAGCAGGGGCACTGGTGTAATCCCTGGGCTGGGCTGGAGCAGGTACCTCAGGCTGCATGGCTGCTTCAGTCTGGACTTCCCAGAGACAGGGGAAATAGCTTTGTGAAAATGCTTTATAATAATACACTTACCATCCTCTCATGACAAAGCCCACCTTATGCCTTTTATATTTTGTCACCTGCTCTGATGGCTCTCTGCCTCACAAGTTCAAGACACAGTCACTGTACCAGCTCCAGGCTAGACGCAGAATTTCTCTCCCTCATCTGTCTACAGTGTTTAATTATTTATTCTCTTAATTTTAATGAGAGTTTTCCCCTGAGAGAAGCATTAATTGTTCCCCTAAAAAGCAACCCTCATTTCACTGCAGTCAGTTTCATAAATGCCACAGACCATCAGAAGCTGGTATTCCTTTCCTCCAGTTCAAGGCCAGGATGTGGCACAATCCCTCTTTGAGTTACTTTCTTCACCTGTGCTGTGGCCTGAAACCACTGAAATTACTGTAACCTCACTGCTCAGCAGCCCTTAGCACCATCAATTCCACTCTTCCCTGCAGCTACCCTCCCCTGGTCACTCAGGATGCTGCCTGGGACACTCTTGAGTCCTTTGCATCTTCCCTTCCCAGATATGTCTTCAGCTTTCTCTGCCTCTCCAAAATTCAGCTTTTGGCAGGGCCTTTCTGCCTCCCTAACTTTTTATCTTGACAGCCTGACGTGCAAAATACATTTATCTGCAGTCCCAGCCCTGATGGATACTGAGATGATTAAAAGAGAACCTATTCTCTGCCCCTGATCCCAGATTTTTGACAATTAATATAAATGTTAATTTATGTTAAAATAAGTAACATAAATGCAGTTCAGAGAGCTGCAAGTGGAACACAATGCCAGAGCACACCTGGTGCTGCTGTGGCATTGCAAGAACTAAAGAGAGGCACAGGAGAGTTATGATGACACCAAAGTTCAGCTCCCAATGAACCAAAATTAAACAGCTATTGGGCCTTTTCCACGTAAGCAATAAATAAGGCATGAGAAGACCAGGCTGTAAAACAAAAATGTCATTACTAAAGAGGAGTACACAACAAAACAATGAACCAGTGAGGTTTAAAGCCAGAAAGAGCCCAAGTTTTTAGATAGAACAGTGAGTACAATGAATTATCTTGAATACAGGTGATTGGAAAGCAGTTGGGCAGACACACAAGGAACAGTGGCTGTTTAACTAGTGCTCAGGGCAGCAGTGTCAGAAACACCCTGGTAATGGTCTCAGAAGAGTTTGCTGAAGCCATGGGGGAGAGTATGGCAATGAATGGGGATGAGACACATTATACTCACTGTAAAAATTATTACTGATCACTGTCAAACAGACAAAGACCTCAGATCTGGCCTAGCACAGGAGTTTAAGATTTAAACACAGCACAACAAACTGAGCAAGTAAAATACAGTCCTAGAGGAAAGGCTACAATTAGTTCAAATAACCTCAACTGTCTCCCTTCTGACACTGGTAATTGCTATTTGGTTTTGCTCCACTCCAATTAACTTTGTGACCAAACTCTGAATCACAGGTCATAGCATTTTCATTCCCTTTCCTGGCTTTTCCATAGCTATTTCATTGAACTGCTTACACTTATTTCTGGAGCCTGCTGTGAATGTTTGTGGCAGATTCATTGCCCTGAAAGAGAGAGGAGGTTCCCTCACAAACCTTCTTGCTCTTCACACTGCTCTCCTGTGCCAGTCAGGAGTGTTGTGGGAACACAGGAGAACAATCCAATTCCACTTTTACTTACAAAATCGAAGACGCTGACAAGGCTGAGTTGCTGATGTGTTCCAAGTCAGCAGAACTGCAATTCCAGCCATTCCCTTCCCCCTTTCTCCATCAGCTCTTTGGTGTTTGCATTTTAATCCCCAGAGAGCAAAGTGCAGTACTTGAGCTTCTATCTGTGCAGCACTGCAGGGTCCATATGACCAGTTCAGGCAGTGCTTTTATTCTCCTCCAGCCCTGCCCACCTTTTCTTTAAATTAGCCACTCCTTTTGCCCCTAAATTTGTCTCTTAACAGTGAGAAAAGGCATCTCAGTCAACCAGAGAGCACCCAGCTTTCTGCTCCTGGGGCCCAGGGTTTGCTCCTTCGAAACAAAAGCGTGAGAGGCAAAGCAAACTGTAAAACAAGCTGTGGATTAGACTGGTTTTGATTGCACTGATGAAAGAGTTCAAAAACTTTATTGACCTATAACCTGATTAGAATATGCCAGATGAGAACCAAATATTGTACAGAAAGTTGTACAGAATTTTTTTTTACATAGAAAACTTTACATATCTGTACCATATACATTTTGTCCATCTGAAAAAAATTTCTACATCCATTGTAATACAGAATGCTTGACAATCTCGTCTGTTAACCATCAGAGCACAATTCACAGTATGAATACATTTCCAATAAATTTAACCATCCCTAAACCATGCCAGATTTGTTACTTGAATATATCCAACATTAAATTCTGTACATAAGAGTGAAATCTACATCAAACAAAAAACATCTGACAGCAGACACAACCTAGACTTGTTTGCAGTGATTCAAGTTCCAGTCCTTGAAGGATCATCATTTCAATGGCTCGTTATATTTAAAAGCCCTAAAACAAGTATATTACAGGTAGTTATGTCAGTCGTGATATTTCTACCGCTGCTCTTGACAGAAGTCAGCAACAATAACTTCTGGGCTACAATGAAACAAAACGAAACAAAAATAACAAAAAAGGAAAAAGAAAATCACAACCCAAAAAAGAAACCCAAACTTCTAGTGCATTTGGTAAACAAGGAAGAGTTATGGGCTTTCAACAAATCAGTAATACAGAAATAAAATAATTCAGGAAGAACTGTATAGTGTTAAAGAGTTTATATTACAGACCTGCATCTCTGTACATTTTTCACAGAAGGATGATCACCAATGTCTCAGACAGCCTGAGTGTGCAAAAATCTTAAAGAGTATCAGACATAGTTGCTAAATATTTTTTCCATGAACAATAATCTCCATTTTCTTTTCACTATAAACATTTTATCCTTCAAAATACAGCTCTCCTGAGTTGTACTTCTCGCAGAAGCTCAAACCTTTACATATATATGTTTCTTTGGGTACATTTTACCTTCACACCCGCTACAAACATCTGTTGCTATACTGCTGTCTAGGACAGTAAAGGACACTGCAGCCCGTGCTGACAAGGGGACTGTGCTATAAACTGGCTCTGTGCTCAGCATGAGCCAGGCAAGAGAAACCGGTGAGAGAGAATCCGCCAGGAAAGAGAGGGACCGGAGTGTTGCAAGCCTTAATTACAGTTGTAAGCGTCTGTACCGTTAACCTTTGGATACACGTTGCCAGAGAAAGAAATCATTTATATGGAGATCCAGACAGAATGGCCCAGCTACCTGGTCCGTTTATTTAGCTGAGGAATATAAACCTTGTAACAGAGCATCACTATCTGCTAATGCTTGCTTATTCCACACTCTTGTTCTGGTGGTTGGGATATTTGGAAAACCACACCAATCCGCAGGAAAAACCTTCGCAAAACAGCTCGAAGCTCAGGAATAAGGTCAAACTGCATGATTTCACACAACAAAGGATAGTAGAATGAGGCATGGGCCTTGAACTGAGGAGAAAAAAAACAAGAAATTACTATTATACATTGGTTACCCTCAGAAAGCACACTGCAAAATAAGAATTCTAAATAATCTCCCAAATGAGGGTGAGAAACCCACAAAGTGACAAGCAGAAATACCTTTACAACTGAAATAAGCAGTGCTACAATAAGGCTAAGACAGCTGTGATGTACTCTGACAGATGCTCACCAGCTACACAAAGCTCCTTATCAATGTTTATTCTCCAAGAGGAAATATTTTTCTATTATGAGTGTTTTCTTGCAGTTGGCCTTTTTCACTTAATTATTTCAGCCAAGTTTTCTTAGAAAGAGAGGGAGATTAAACAGGGATTTATTTACTGCAGAATTGCTTTGGAGAAGGTCAAGGTGTACATGTATCTGCAGCACTGTTGGCAGAAACAAGAATTAATTCTTTGAATAAAATCACTAATTGTCTTCCTCAGCAGGAGAGGGGTAAAAAACAATTTAACACACACTTCTAAAGGATTCCAGCATCTTTAAATTTCTCTGACAAGTTTTATTTTATCACTCACTACACCTTCACACTGAATTATTAGTGTCAGTATCTGTCAAGTGCAGTTTGAATGTACATTCCCTGAACACAAGGGTGTCTACAGAGCAGCAGGAGCTTTTCAAGTCAAGTCTGTAACTGTGCATGATGAACCAGTCTGGGACTGCTTCTTACCTGTACATGTCATCTGAAACATCATTCCAAATAGTTACTCACCCTTTCATCACTTATCTTCAGGACTTTAGTCAAAAATAAGAGTAAAAGGTTAGTCCAGGCTTCCCGGTGACTTTCTGATGTAAGAGTGAGGAAATAGCTCAGAGCCTCGCTACAGACACTGGAGACAAAAGACACAAAAAATAAAAACTCACATTTCTTTCTGAGCTCTACTGCAGAGAGAGAGCTTTGGCTTTGCAACTTCTAGCAGTGTAGAGTCCTGGTGTAGAACAGCAATGTTTTCTGAAAGCTGCTCTAAGCCTGGTTAACAACAGAAAGCAGTGACTTTGTTCAATTCAAACCCAAAGTCCTATGACTTCAGTAATAAATAAGCTGACAAAATGTGATTATGCTGTTCTTGCATGTATTTGACACCTATCAAGTGCTCTTTGAGAGGCATGTGACAAAATGCCATGTGGACTTTAGGAACCTCTCATGTTGATGTAACCAGGCAGTTTTCAGCTCTGCCACCTAGTCTGTGAACCTTTAAGTCTTAGCCTTAAGTGTTGCTGTTGAGTTTTGAAGCCCTCCCTAATTCCACCAGTTTCTTGAAAAATTTATAAACAAAAAATATTCAGACCAAGAGCCAAAGGCCTCTGTATGCTCACAAGGCTGCTTAAGTCCAGTGTCCATTTCTGAAAACAAGAACAGTGCCAGCTCCCTAAAATACCTGAGGTTAGTGAAAGAAAAAAAAGGGTTTAGGTGATAGCTGTTTTCCTTTTTTAAGAGGAGCTATAATAAGCCCCCACCTACCCACATGATACAAAAAAAAAAAGGTGACAAAAATCTTTGTTCTCCCTGCAAAACATGTAATGAGAACAAAAAGGAGAGAGAGCATCAGTAGCTGGAGGCACAGCACTCTCCACAGAACATAAAACTCTTAATATTAGCTGTGACCACCAGACACACGTGTTAGCTCTAGAAGTCTACTGCAAATAAAGAAGGTCTGTCCTTTTACATAACCCCCTTTGTTTAACATCAGAAATAACACAAAGAGGTTCAGCTCCATGGCCCTTACTTCAGCAGTCTTTGCTGGACTTCCTCCCAGGCGCTGGTGCGGCTCTCGTCCATGTACATGCGGAACAGGATGCGCAGCCCGCAGGCCAGGCTGCTCGTCTCCTGCTTCAGCAGGTTGGGCTTTGATTTGCCTTTGAAACCTACAGGAATTCCAAGCATCCATTTAGATTTCTGGTTCAGATGACATTCTTTCTTAGAGTTCCCTGCTACTCCTTCTAAGCATTTTCTGCACACAGACAGAAGAACCACTTCAGGTAATTAATTTCTCATAATAATTAGGACGATGGAGCATTGCTAGAAATTAACCTATTTCAATGTGCCATAATTGTGTTTGGCACCCATTTTTAATATCGGCTTCCAAGTGGCTGTGAAATCTGTGTTTGTGCCTGCAGCTTTCAAGCATGGGACTCACACCTTCAGCCAATAATCAGCTTGGCAGCTGTACCTCAGTGAAACCTTAAATTTTAGGAAACCAGAGATATTTGCACCTCCACAGATTAGGTCTCCTCCCTTTAGGAATCCCACAGTTACAGAGCTAAAACTTCAACTTTCACATGTAGCATCCAAGTAGTTTTGAGCTATTTTTGGGTCAAAATTCACACTGTCACAGAGTATTTCTCCAAGGGGACTGACTCACCTGCTTTCCAGAGAGCAGTTCTTTGTTCATTGTTTGAATTAAATGCTTTAGCAAATCTGTGAGACTCCAACAGACAATCGAGAAGTTTGAAAAGCTGCTGTGATGTTAGGAAACGATACATCCCTTGATCCTGTGTATCCACATGGACATCGAAGTCTACTGCATCTCTCTGTTGAAAAAAGAGGAAAAGGGAAAAAAAGATTTGAAGTAAAATTCACAACTGTCTTCAGCAAGTTCCTGTGATAACTCAATCCTGTTTACACCTGTACTTGTACTTGAGCTTAACACTGTATTGAAGGTTGTATCCACATCCCAGTTACATAAATCCCTTCCAACAATACATGTTTTAATCTCCACAATGCTGCCCTGGCACAGCAAATGCAATTTAACAGAAGTTGTAAAAGATCTCAACAGTCCAATGGAAATTCTCAAATGTATGTAAAAATTGTAAATTGCAGATGCTACAGGAGTTTAAGAAACTTTATCTTAAAACCTTTGGAGGAAAAGGTGTTAAAAAGACAGATACCTATCTTTTCCACTTACTTGTGCTGCTGCTAGGTTCTCTGCATCCTCTTTTTTGCTAGTTGCTGGGAAGAACACAATGTTGTCGATCGTCTGAATGAGTTCCAGCTGTACAACACACTTGATCAAAAGAGCAGCAAATAACTTCTGTTCTGGAAATTCTTTAAAGGAAAGAAAATTACTTATTAACTAAAAAACTTTTTTGAGCTGTTTTGAGGGCAAGTTGAAGAACAGTTTAACTTCAAGCACATGTGTAAACCAAATCTGGAATCCACTTGTTGGAATTACCACAGGACAAACCACCATGTTACCAACTGGAACTTCTTAAAAAACTGTTTCCTGAAGTTGTCTGTGATATATTGGATCAACATGGTTCATTGTTACCTAAAAATCACCAAAATGAGTGACTTGGACCTTCAGTGCAATAGCAAGAGCCAGAGGCTGTTCCCAGGCAGGAGGCCTAGCAATGCATTGGCATCATTGCTTGTTTGCAGCTGTGGCAAGAACTAATTACCACACAACCACATAACTGCACAAGGATCTTAAATCAGGGTTTGATACACGCTCTTCAAATCACAGACAAAATTCTTTTTCAGCTACTGCTTCTGTTGCATTTTGCACTGAAAAATCTCTGCTCCTAAGAAAAGAAATCTCACACAACATTGTAAGGAGACTTCTATTTTTAGTATTTTGCTTTGGGTAAAAAGCCTAGAAGCTTGCAGTTGAACTCGTAGATTTTTAAAACACAGGCCAAAAATGTGGACCCAGAGGAGACCAAGAGAATTCTGTCATGCTACATGAAGACAAAAATTTAAACAATGTGATTTCTTCACCTCATGTTTCTGAAGTTATAGCTGGGGCTATAACTAAACACTTCAGTGTTTATGCTTAATATCCAGCATAAACAGAACACACCATTGAGGATACAAACATCATACAGTCACCCTAAGACACTAATATATAACCCATCTCCTCCATACTACTCCTAACAGATACGAAATGCCAAACCACTGCAGAGCACGCACTTGCTGCTGGCCTGGCTTTACTCGCTTCCTCAGCTACCGTGGGCCCTGTGCTGGGCTGATACGGGCGTCCATCTGAAGATCGAGGCTGGATGGAATCATGGATATCTACTGACTTCTGGGAGATTGTATCCTGGAAAGAAAGAAAAAAAAGTAAGTAATTAACTTACAGAAAACTTCTGGTAATTGGTAATACTGCTGTGCTCTTCAGAGCTGTTTCAACACTGCACTTTCATTCACTTTAATCATATTTGCTAGGAGCATTCATGAAAGATGTACTAGAAAGATGAGCTACTAAGAAACAACTGAAAATTTAACAAGTAACAAATACTTAAGTATGCATAAAAGGCAATGAGCAGCATTTTTCAGATTAGTTTTTGAATTCCCTCCAAGCATTTCTTCTCTACAGCTTTTACCAGATCAAGAGTAGGGGGTTTGCTGTAAGGTTCCTGTAAAGAACATTTCAGAGTCTCATATCACTAGATAACCAAAGTTCTCATCTCTACTAAGTAAAAATATGTATTTTAATAGGTATCAAATCTACAGACAGCAAAACACTCCATCATATTTGAGCAACCTAAAGAAAAATGAGATGAAAATATCCAAAGCCTGCAAAGATGCTATCCTACTAAATAAGACAGCCAAAATATTTTTCCTTTAGTATCACTTATTATACAAATTCTGTTAATTCTGAAGTTGTAAAATATCTTTTTACACTGAAGACAAAAATAATTTTTAAAAACATTTATGGTAAACTATTTCAAAGGGGAAAAGAATCTTTCCATTTACTCAAGACTAAGACATTTATTTGCCATTTATGCATGCTATTATATTTGACATAAATGGATCAAAAATACAGCCAATATGTCTAGATCAAACCACTATAAATGAGTCATGGTACAGCATGAAGGTACAATACCCATGTAATGAGAACTGGCCTTCACAACCATTTACTCTCTGTTTAAGCTGAATTATGTTAGAACACTTCATAAAGATATATGGAGGGAGTCAGTCTCTCTTAGTAAAGCTCATTTGGGGTCATTATCCTTGAGCAACTTTTATCAAGTGCTTCATTAATCTATAAAGAACTTTATGCAGCAATCTTGTGAGAATGTCCAAAAGCTGAAGTAATTCTCATCAGTAGCAAAGCAGCTACAGGGCTGTCACTTGCAGGCAAATCCAGACTTCACAACAATTTATTCAATCAACACTAAGAAATCTGATGGTTATACAAATTTTCTACTTTTAATAGATATTTAAGGTCTTACTACAAGAGAAAATTTGGAGGCAAAAAAAGAAAAAGTCAATCTAACTTCAGCAGTTTCTCTTCTTGCCAATACATCAAAATGAAAGAAAACCATGACCCAAGCCTCAAACAACTCAAAGCCCAAATATAGTATCAGAGAAACCGGCCAGACACAGGACATTACCTAAAACAAACATAGGTAACTACCTACAGCCAATTTCTGGAAGTCAACTTCACTGCAAACAAATACATACTTTTTTATAAACTAATTTCTTGCCATTTTTAAACACTAAATAGCACTTGAGATAGAAAAAAAAAATCAAGTAAATCAAAATTGAAAAATGCATTTAAACCAAGTATATTTTTTACCTATTCTACATCACAACACATTTGTACTGAGCTCTTGCAATCTTAAATTATTGTTTTATTTCAGCAGCTTACCAGTTTTTCTTTTGCATCAGAGGGAGAGCCAGAGCAGAGCTCCCCACTGACTGGTCGCCAAGTCAGCAGCCTTGAAAACACAAAACCAGTACCAAATTTACTAAGTTTCAAATATAAATCAGAACCAACACTCTAAAAGTCCCCTTCCACATGGTGTGGGCTTTTTGCAATAATTTCAATTCTACGTGCGCTTCATTGTTTCACACAGGTTTAAAAGTGTAAGTAACAGTACTTAGACTTTTGTTGAACTTCAACATTTCTGCCAACTGCCTTGGATGGACAAGTGGACTATATTGAGGTGGATCAGTTTTTCTCAGAAATACTGGATTTGTCTTAAGGCAGTGGTTTAGTGCCATTGGTGGGCCTCTTCTCCCACACTGCCTTAAGCTTGATCTAGATTAAGGAATGAATCTACTGCAGAACAAATCACACAAACATTTGGAGGTGTTTTGCATTCTCTGTCTGGGCTATATTCCAGGATTATGTTTCTCTTTCCACTTAAAAATTCACCACTTCCACTCAGGATTCATTGCTGTTATGAGGTATCAAATCACTGACAATACTTCTGATCTCTTCCCTGCTGTTTTTCTATAGGACACATCTGTCTTGAGGATCTTAACCTTAGCAATAAAAAATTTCTACAGCAACTGCAACCTACTGAGACTCTGTGCCTGCCAAGAATTGAAGGAAATTGGATTAAATAACCTAAGTTGTCCCATTATTTCTTGTTCTATCCAACCTACTGCTGCAAAGTAGGATTGAATCAGGATCTTAAACTCTTTAGTCTCAATCTGTGTGTGGTAACACATACTGGACATTTATGTCTGCATTTCCTAAGGGAGAGCTTTTCCCACCAAGTCAAGCATCCTAAATGAATATACCACTGATCTCCAGAAAACTGAATATTGGATAACTAAAAAGACAAATTGGAGATAAGAAAGGGTAAAATCTGAGCCATGTAATAAGGCGACAAATAAAGTAGAACAGAGAACTGAATTGATTCTTGAAAGCTCCAAGGACATAACATGAGGTATTGGGATAATGAGCCATTATGAGCCAGAGTGGCCAGACCATCAGAATTTGTGCAAGGAACCAATTTTAACTCTTGAATTTTTTGAAGACAAGAGGGGACTCACACTGGACTTCTCAGCACCAGAAAGCCAAAACTTGCTCTCATGAAGCTTCAAAAAATTTAAATTAACAAAAATTATAAACAAAAGAGAAATTAAAAAGAGAAATAAAAATTGAAGAAACTATTAAAATAAGCAAAAATCAATGAGCTAGACAAGCAAACAGTGAGGCGGACTGAAAACTGACTGAACAGCCAAGCCAAGAGGATGGTGACTCGGTGCACAGAATCTAGCTGGAGGCCAGTGGTACACTCCAGGGGTCAATACTGGGTCCAATCTGTCCATCTTAATAATCTGAATGATGGGGCAGAGAGGACTCTCAGGAAGCTGGATGATACCAAAGTAGGAGGAGTGGCTGATACACCAGAGGGTCGTCCTGCTACCCAGAGGGATCTGCACAGGCTGGAGCAATGGGCTGATGGGAATCTTGTGCAGTTCAATGAGGGAAGAACAAAGTTCTTCACCTGGGGAGGAACAAGTCCATGCCCCAGGATGTGCTGGGGGCTGCCCAGCTGGGAAGGAGCTTGGCCTGCAAGAGAAGGCCCTGGGGATCCTGGTGGATACCAGGCTGGACATGAGTGAGCAGGGTGCCCTTGCTGCAGAAAAAGCAAACACTATCCTGGCCTGTGTGAGGAGAGCTGCCAACAGGTGTGAGGGAGACTCTATCCCTCTGCTCAGCACAGTGGCCTGTCCTGGGCTCCCCAGTTTGAGAGACACAGACCTACTGGAGAAGGTTCAGCAAAGAGCCACAAAGGTGAGGAAGGAACTAGAGCATCTCTCCCATGAGGCGAGTCTGAGACAACTGGGACTGTCTAGCCTGGAGAAGAAAAGGCTCAGGACTTCTCATCAACATACTATAAATATCTGAAATGTGGGGGCAAAGCAGAGCCAGGCTTTTTCCAGTGATTCACAATGCCAGGACCAGAGGCAACGGCACAAACACAGGAAGTACCCTATGAGCATTAGGAAACACTCTTTCACTGTGAGGGTGATCAAGCACAGGCAGAGGTTGCCCAGAAAGGCTGTGGAGCTTCCCTCCTTGGAGATACCTGAAAGTCAGGACATATCCTGGGAAAATGCTCTGAGTGGCCATACCTAAGCACAGGGGTTGGACCATAAAACCTCCAGAGCCCATTGCAACTTTAGCCATTCTGTAATTAATATCTTCAGCTATCAGCACCTCTGTGACCTGTAGAAGCTTGGCAGCAGTATGATTTGTCGTTTTCTAGTAACTGGTCCTTGCAGAAATTGGTAGCTGAGTAAATATTATAGTACATTTTCCAAACAAGGAAATATGATCAACTCTCTCTCTGCAAAAAAGTAACTTGCCAAAAACCAGCAGAGGCTGATACTGCAACTAAGAACTCCCACAGCCAATACTGCAGCTCTTAGAGAAGCTGCACAACACCTGGAAGATGTTTCATATGAATGCTAAAAAAGAACAAATGTAACCCTACCTGATCAGACTAATAAGAACTTCTGCCAGAAGATACTTTACACTCCAGAGATTCATAGCCTCTGACTACTTGAAGAAAATTGGCAATTAAGCACTTGCCCATGACGTTTTCATACATACCACTGTGTGATTTATATGTCTTCATTTCAACATTAACTATTGTGTTACTTCCAGGCATGGAAAAACAAAAGTAAAAACGATCATTTGCCTTCTCTAAGCACTGAGACAGCCACCACAACAAGCTGAATATTAAAACTGCATCGTCAAAAAAAGAAAATAATAAAAAACTAAGGATGGGGGGGCAGGAAAAGGTCCATTGCAAAAAAAAGGCTAATAGAGGGACTAAGATATAAAAATATGAAATGTCAGCCAAACCAGCAGTCTCAGAAAAAGAACCAGATCCCATAAAAAGAGAGGAAAAAAGAAGTATCCTCCTAGGACTCAGAAAGAGAAGGACAAAATGATGAGTACACTCACATAAAATCAAAATAAGACTACAAAAGTTGGGAACCTCCCAGAAATTTATGAAGGAATAATATAATGAAGTTCTCAAAAGATGTTACAGAAAGATTAAAAGAGCAAGAAAGAGAAAGTTAAAGGAACGCATTGGATACTCTCCTAAGAAAAATAAACCATTAGAGAAGCAGAAAGGCCTCAACATCAAAGTGAATAATGCACATATTTCAAATTAGATATAACTAAAGGCAAAAGGAATATTTTGAGTATGTCAACATATTAAGATATCCAAAAGCTGCTCTAGAAAGGTTTCTAATATTCAACTATAAGAATACCCAGAAATTTAAGTTTTGATCATATGCTGAAACCAAAGCAAATGTTCTGCTAGTGAATATTAACTTCAAAATCTTTCCAAGTACAGGCCATAGTAAGTTAGGGTTAATTCAACTGGACTTCTACATCCAGAGATTTGGGTTCCAGTTTTATTTTTGGCACTTATCAAAATGCAGGAGTATCTTACTAGCTCCCAAATACTTCAGCTTCATTTTATAATGATGGAATTAATTTATACCTACTTAAATTAAAAAATAGGTGAGGTAGTGACAGATTTTATCTTTTAATGGATGAATGAAGCTCTCTTACAGTGCTATCTGATATAAACTCTAAAATTAAGGTAAGACTGACATGCAAGAAGTTCCTTTTGCTTCAGTTTTCTTCAGGCCTAAAGTAGGTCCTAGAAGCAAACAATATGAACTGGATGAAATACAGTACTTGGAATGGTACAGTCTTACTCCAAGAAACCTCACACAGAGTTATTGTATGAATGGAAAGAGTTATCAAATATCCAAGGTAATTTTCACAAAAATATTGAGATTCGTATAAACATATGATGGAAATTAACCATAAACCACAGAGACTTAAATCTGTAAGACTGCTGCAGTATTTTAGTATTTCATGGAAAAAGCTCTACATTACAAACAGCAAAGCCTGCATCTTCTATGACAAAAAAGAAAATAATAAAAAAATCAGGTAATACCTCTCCAAAAATCCAAAACCTTAAAACTGATTCATGTTACATTCTGGGGGTTGTTGGGGTTTGTTTTTTTTTTTTTGCTTATCTCCTATACTGTATTTTAGTTTTGAACACTTTATCATTAACATTACAGAAGAATACCTAGACCTAATGTATCATCACATTACAAGTAAGTCTCTTTCTCTTTAGTCCACACTTAACAGCTTTTCTCCACCCTACCTACAAGATATCTAGAGTTTGAAATGGGTAAATCATCTAGTTAAACTGTTTTACAAAATAAAAATATTAACAGTTGTCTTACGCATGGGGGATTGTAGTTTTGAAAATATCCAGCATGCAAGTGCAAGTTTTATCCCAGATTTCTAGGGTGAACTTTTCACCATTAAGGATGACAACGTTCTCCAAACAGTTTGTGCCAGATCGTGCCAGTTGTTCATTGTCTGTAAGAGACAAAGTGTATTTGTTTATTCACATTCAGAGTAAAATGTTGACATTGTTTTAACATAATTTGTACAGTTCCTACCTTGCTGCACACACCAGTACAGCTGTGCAAATATATCATCCAAAAGAACATCACTAAGTACTTCTAAATACTGTGTAAATACATCACATATTGCATAAAGTGCATGGTTACAGGTAGTTGTCATCCATTCGGCTTTCTAGGAGTCAAAAAAAAAGAAGAGTTACAACCTTAAGGGGAAACTTCTGGATACACATATAGATGAACATTTTTATTTACTCAATTTGCTTTACAGTGACATGAAATTCGTTTCTGTATCACAAAACTTCAAAATCTGGAGCCTCAACTCCTGCTTTGCTAACTAGCAGGTTTAAACAGAACTGCAGGAACAGACAAACATTAACAACTGTCTTAGTGTCCAATCCTAGCTCAATGATGTAACACCAAGCTAAAGCTGTGTTAAAACATTTTCCAGGGAAAAAAATTTATCAAGTGAGATATGTTCTACTATAGATAGCCAGACAAAGCCTCCCAAACAATTGACAATTTTGATGTAACTTCTAATACTAATAATTTACACATCAGTTACATTTTAAAGCCCATTTCAGTTGTTTTCCAGAACAGTACCGGTATTGGTTTGACAGGTCATAACCTGGATGGCTGGTCAAGTGTGCAGTAACAGCACAGTGCTGTTTTGGGTGGTTTTTATTTGTTTGTGGGGTGGTTATGGGGTTTTTTTTGTTTCAGTTTGGCTGAGGGTTTTGGTTTTTTTTGCCTTGTCATCAAATTTTTTAAAATAATGTAACTTTTTTCTTTTAATTAGTACTTCACTGCTGATTACAAGTCTCACTCAAGTGAGCCTGTTGTGTCTTAGATTCCAAACATCACAGGTAAAACTACAGTTCTTACAAACCTTAGATACATTGCATTTTATGCTATTCTTCTGTTGTTCCTAGTGTAAACTACTAGGCCTTTTACACAAATGGCTTTAAAAAAATGAAAAAAGTGACACCTGCCAACAGAATGCCACTAAAACAAAACAAGGCTATTAGAATCACAGGTCCACCATCCAAGTTTTGAGGTTTACCCTACATTACTTGACAAAGCTGTTTTCTACTGTAAATGTAGTTCTCATGTAAATTATCTTCCTCCACTTTTATCACCTCAGTCTGCTGCTCTGGCAGTTTCATGTTGTCAAATATCCTGAAGACAATCCGAAACAAATCTTGCCACCAGTGTTTTTCGTAAGTATGGCCATATGTCTTCATTATTTCAAACATTACTGTTAAGCCTCTGAAATGAAGAAAGAACAACTTACAGCGAGAGTTACTTTGTCTTATTCATTACTTTCTGTAAGTACAACTACAGCAGCAATAATAAACTCAAATACTGTTAAGAACATTATACATACACACGAGTACACAAAATATAAGTAAAAAATCAGCTTGTAACAAAAGCACTTTATAGTTGCAGGCAATAGCCAAAAAATACTTTTGAGAGTTGTGGTAATTTAAAATTAAAATAGTAAACAAACTCCTTTACCAAGGGCCACAAAAATTAATAAAGAAATATTTCCAGATAGAAAGTACAAAAGTCTAGAAACAAGTATTAACCTTCACCAGCTATAAAGGGAGTCCAGATGCACAGCTCCCACGCCAATGTGTCAATTTAAAGTGATTTGTGTACAACCCCTCATATTTCACATCGGAACTGCAACTGAATACACTTTAGAAGGGAAAATCATATTCCAGGAAAATAAACAAGTTTTACATGAGATTACAGTATAGCTTTGCTTTAACTGTTTCTGCAATCCTCAACCACTTAATGAATCATGGTATAAAACCAGTTTTAAAATCCCCAAGGTAAGTAGGATAAGCAAGACAATCACAACTACGTAACTTTTATTGTTTATTTTAAGAGAAAATCAAAATTTCAGATGTACAGAACACAGACTTAATTTCTGTATTCCAGTGTCTATTTAAAAGGTGTTTGTTGTTACCACCAGTGGTATCGCCCAAATTAAATACGTAAGTCATTTTATAGTGACTGCGTTTACCAGGAGTTGTTTTTGTTTTAAAAGTGTAAAGTAAGCCTTTTAAAATTTGAATTACAAATACTGATTGTTACCTGGTTCTTACATCTAATTTGCATCTATTGATGATACAGGACAACTCAAAGAGAATTGGGAACCATCCTCGCACCCACACTCTGTCTTCAGGAGCTACATTCATATCATCACTTGTGTATTCCTTGAATGCCTTTAGAAGGAAACACAGTTATAGTCACAGAAGTTAGATTCTTTAAAATAAAACACAATTTGGACTGTAAACAACAATCCCTCCTGAAACAGTATCACACCCTCATACCTCAGATGAGTTGGCAATCAAAACAGTAACATTGAGAAAGTGAAGTTTTTCAAACTAATGCTTAGTATATCATGAAGCATAAACTTTAAAAAACAAACAAGATTCAAGCATCAGTTTTTGCTTGCAGTTCAGTGTGAGTCTCTTTCATTTTTATAGAGACGGCTCTGAAAGTGAGGATCTAACCATAACATTTTGAGGATATCTAGCATTTTTGGTTTTGCCATTATCCACTTCTTCACATTTCTCAGCAGACACAGCAGATCCTGAGATATGCTGATATCCAGCAGCTCTCAGGAATGCTAGGCACCAGCTGAACTGGGTGGTAGGAATGGGCAAAGGGGAATAAAAGAATAGAAAAAAATTACTGAGACTTTCAAAGCCCGTGGCATTTTATACTCCTGTTGTTTCTGAATAAAGTACACTTCTCATTAATCCATTAAGCTTGAAAGGAAGCCAGTAAGTGAGCATAACTACTTTTTCTTTATAAAAGCACTTACAATTTAGTTAACACAGACTATACCTGAGGCCTGTCAGACACATATTTTGCACAGTGGCGAATGAGGCGGATCGCTTCCATACTGGTATCTGGAAATGCTGCATTGCAGGCAAATTCAGACAAGCACTTCACTGCATCCTGGAAAGAATCTATGGTCGCTGGGAAGTGCTTTTCAAACACGATTGCTGAGAGAAAAGTGTGAACAGGAGAAAAAAAGTGTCATGCTTTAAAATATATTAATTCTAATATGAACTATCTGTAACAGAAGCCATGAGAGACTGATTCATTGATTGGTGCTGTCAAATGCCTGAGCAGTAAGAATAACTAAAGAAAAAAAAAAGAATACAAGAAGAAATTATTCAGAGGGCATTTCACTTTGACAGTGAGTGGTTAAAATAAATTAAGGTAGCATCTAGACTAAAGCAGGGAAACGTAACAGTTAAGCAAGACTAGAGCAATAGGCTTACTGTTTTAACACTAGTCTGTGTCACCAGAGCTTAAGAGGGGCACAAGAAGCATGGAGTTCTATTTCTAATGGATCTCCTCCTCAGCATATTGCCTTGTTTTTAAATAGCTACTTTTGAAGGAAAAATAGTGCTTAATCGATGATGAAACAGTTTTATAGGTTTGCAGAGGTTCAGACAGAATAAAGAGATCCCTTAAAGCCTGGGATCTAGATTAGAATAGAGAGAAAAAAAATTAACATAGTGCCCCCTAGCTCAGCACTTTCTCCTAAACAGCCTTACACAAGCACAATTCAGAAACACAGAAAAAGATAAGCAAACAATATATTAATAAAATACGTATACTTTTTTTTTCCCTAGGGGAAATGCCAGAATAATTCACTTAAATAAAAATGTACACATTAAATAGAATTATCTAAGGCCTGAATTGTTTTACTACAGAATGCTACAGACAATTTTTTTAAAGGCATAAAGAAAACCAGTTAATTCTAATCTTATCGACTGACTGGTAAGTATTTTCCCAGACAACTGATTAGAAAGTGTAAATCATTGGTTGCAAGACATGAAGCAGGCTCTACCATGCAGGCTGTGAGACCACAGACAAACAAAGCTTCTTGGGCTCTGGAGTGACACTGATTTCCATGATGTCTGAATATCGTCCATACTCACTGACAATGTGTCCTGTAGTCTGGAATGCCAGTTCCACTATACTTTCATCCTGATCTGAGGCTGCCAGATGAAACACTGAAAAAATGTTTTTCCAACCAGAACGAATGTTAGCAGCCTGGGAATTCACCATCTGCGCAATACACCGTACAACCATGTCTCGAATAGTAGGAGACCTAAATTAGGATAATAAACAATAATTTTTTAAACTAAATTACATAACCAATTAGAATAGTATAATTCTCTAATGACTGATTTTTACAAAAGCAATTTGTAACATTAATTGCAAAAGTTGATCCTTGTGATCACAGGCAACTCAATTTTATTACCTGTTTCTCTTCATGATATGTTCAAATGGTCTTAGGAAGTCCTTCTGGAATCGGAAATTAGCAAGTTCTCCTTTTTCCAAGAACTTCATTGACAATTGCCTTAATGAGTCCACTGCAAAAATAGCTACATCTTCATTGGGATTGCAGCCAACCTGAGAATGTAGAATAGAAATGCAGAGTAAGCTTCAGAATTCTTATGGATTCAGTACAAGCTGCCTTTACAGTTGATAACAGAACTAAGCAGTACTGGAAAATTAACAAAATTAAACAGTAGTCAATTCCAGTAACCACACTGTTCATGCAATTCAATAACCCCTAACTAATTCCAGCTATTTTCTGTGTCAGATAACCTAGCATTTAAAACCTCCTAAAAATAAGCAAGCTGTCTAAAAAAAGACTTCAACAGCTGTATTAAAAATGCAGGTCAAACATTCACTTGATAAACAGTCGATTAGACTTGCAGACAACCTCTTAAATCAGGTGTCATGAAACAACTCCAAAAATTACAACACAAAACTAACAGCAGCCTGTTCTAGACTCAGATCATGACAAATAACTTAACGTATACTTCCATTTTTATATTTATTATACTGTTTACCTCTGCCTTCTCGCAGGTCTTCCCAGCTTTACAATTCTTTTTTTTAGTTTAAGGTTACAGAGAAGGACAAAAAAACCACTCTGATTCATATAAGAACATGATTTTCCAATAAATCTCAACATAAAATAATCTGCACCAATAACTGAAGGAGTATGCACTATAAGCATTAAAAAGGATACCTTATTAAAATGATCGCCAATAACTTCCCAGATCCTAGACCACTGTAACCTTATCCGGCCCATGTTGTAATAAGAAATCTCTACAATCTTCTGCAGACTAAACATTCGAGGGTGGGTAGCAGACAGCAGCTCGTCCATAGACACAGCACAAAGCCAGCGAACAAAATCCACTGTTAAATGACCACAGGTTTTAATGCAGTGTTTTTCCAAGGTTTAGTTCACAGGGGTGGGGAGGGGTAGGGAAGAGATGAAACCTACCAATAGCATTTCCATCCAACCTTGTAGATCCCGTAAATATTCTGTAAAGTGCAGTTAAAGACATGTTAAAATTTCTTAAGAAAAGCATCTGTTAAATGTATTCAAGCTCCCTTGTCTTGATTTTCTTAACAATATATAGACACCCTCTGATTACCCTTTATCTATTAAAAAACAATTAGTAATTGTAAACACATAGTGAGAACACTGTCAGCTTTTATCCCTGATCCAAATACAGAAGTCGATTGTCTCCAGAGTACATAATATCCATTTGCCATGACAAGCAGGTATTTGAAACACTTCCCATTATGAAGCAGGGAGGGACACTGCAAACCTAAACAGATATTATGTGTCTGAGCTTCCAGTGCACTTGATGTGATTTTACTGCAAGACAACTTTTCATTGAACTGACATTGATCTTGCTGCCTGTACTTCAACCATAAAAATGTTTGTAAGCCTTCAAAATGATACCTCTTCATCAATTTTGACAACCATTAAGAAAATTTTATGTTCTGATTTCTTATACGCTGAGCTAGCAAGATCCATGAACACTTCATACTGTATGATATAAACAGGGAATGTTCATAATATGTATTCTGCCTAGTCAAATCCAGTTAAAATAAATGTGATTCATAGAAAGGAAGACTGGAATAATAATTTTGGTCACTTCAGACAACATCTACATAACCTAGAGGAAAACAGGGAGTCAGTAATTACATTTAGGAGAAAAGGGGTCTGACAATAATGCCTTCAGTACTAAGGCAAATGAGATTTGCTATCTGTTACTATATACAGCAAATCAAGATTCAGTAGACACTACAGCAGACTTAATTTTGTAAATCTTCTGTAGTAATTTTTTCTCACTAAAAAAGCTTCTTCCCTAATCTTTGCTCAGCTCCTTCTTGCAAAAATATCCATGATCCAAAAAAAATACATCCCCTCCACCCCCCAAACTGAAAAGCACTTCTCTATGGCAGTTTTATATAGGCTTTTTCCAAATAAATTAATAAATTAATTAGCACAGGGTATTCAAATACGGCTTAAAAAACTTCAGGTGTACAAGAAATTTTGTACAGTACCTGTCTACAGCCACAACAACACTTTGGGAGCTAGTTTCACCAATGGATTCCTGAATACTTGCTATCTGCTTCCAATCCACGTTCCCACCAACTACAGTGAAAAAAAAAAATTAAAATAGGTAAGAGAGAATACAGAATGGGTTGAGGAGAAAGAAGGAATAAAAGTTGTGCCACTATCAGTATAATTAAATATATTTTTAATTCACAAAAAAGAGAAGCATATTATGAATTTCTCTTGCATGAGCTGGCCATCTCAGGGAAGAGTTGCATGCTGCTGTAAGTCCTAATTATCCTAATTACTATACCTCTATCCCTGTATAAACTATATTATTCCCCAAAAGTTGTCCACATTTGGAGCAACAGATACAAGTGAAAAAAGTAAAACCCACAAGAATCACCTTCTTTTCCTTCATTTTTCAATGAACCTGTGGTAATCTTAGCACTTACAATACACAACATATGATGGAGAACACAGCTTAGAGGAGAATTTGTCACACTTAATTAGCATCAAGCGAGTAAATCCATCTCAAAAGAAAGAAGAGCCTCCACCAAAACTCCATTTTTAAGCTACATCTCAATTACAGCAAAACTATCACCCAAAAATAGTGAGAAATATCTATAAATAAAAATAGCAATTATTTATTTTGGAGGCTGGAAACTGTAACCCACATCTGGGAAAGCTCATATGAAGAAACGGCTAACTTTGCAGTGAGAAAAATTCTGGCATTTTTAGCAGTCTCCAAACTCCCTTTGAACCACCATCAAAAAGAAGAGTAAGAATCTTGCAATCACTCTGGGTAATTCCACAACCTCTATTCAGGGCTTTTTTTTTTTCCTCCAGCAATATAGAAAAGAACAGAAAACTGAAAGAAGGTGAGTACTTCTGTTCTCAGAGGTTTGCTGAGAGAAAAACTTCTCACATTTAAGCCTGCCTCAGTCTTGATGTACTCCATCCACACTTGGAGGTGGCTAGAAATGACTGTCCATAAAATTTATACAACCTGACCCACCTGAAATACTTTTCTAGGGGATTTATGGAACAACTTTTCTGTATATACATATGTAACCTCATACTAGTATCTCAGCAATTTATAATAGCACTGGGTTTGATCAAGACTTCTCTTATAAGCACACAAGCTGCCAGTGTCATTTAGCTTGAATCTTGATAATGAGTCAGCTAAGAAACATGAAATGAGCGGCAGAGTGATGAGAATTTGAAGGGCTATTTCCAAGGAGCCAGACCCTTAACCAACTTTATCAGCTCACATGAGAATTCCTTGTTATCTCAGGATTTGTAATTCAATGCTTGAAAACCTAAACAGACAGCAGACTTACACCCCAACAGTTGTGAAATCTTTTACACTGGCACACAGGAGTCAGCTATGTAACTCTGCTTTATGAAAAAGAGATTCCTCAGATTCCCACTGTCCAAAGAGGATTTCTGGTTACCCAGCAAGTACACTTTGGCTATGACCTACCCACAGCAGTAGATTTTGTCTTCCAACTTTATGAAAAGAAACTGACAGAAGAAATGTGAATTTCACAATTACAACTCCAAGTAAGGCAACATTCCTACTAAAGGAGCAATAGACTTATTAATTTACAACCCCCATGGCTTGTGACATTTTGAATTTCTAAGTACCACAAAAA